>MU260666.1:0-125000 GCA_020310875.1 Ceratopteris richardii
CTACCATCAACATTGTGCTTCACCCTAAACCCACTTGAAGCCTATCAGTTTCTTCCTTGCAGTAGTGGAACCAGCTTCCATGTTTCATTTCCATAAAGTGCATCCATCTCCTCATCCATAGCTGTCTCCCAATCTACATGTCCAATTGCATCTTCAAAACAAGAGGTTCAACATTTTGTATTACCTTGGTCAGGTACGCAAAATGAAAAAGCCATGTAAGTGTCTTACATCAATCGTTGTACTGAATTCTATATCCTCCCAGATCTTCTTAGTCTTGGGTCACTTCTCCTTCTATCGTCTGCATGTGCCTTTCTTACCCCTAGAGTCCTCACAAAGGACAATCCCAGTTCCTCATCAAGGCTCTTTTTGAACCACTTAAATCTCCATGAATTTCTTCAAATCTCTAGATGTTTTACTACCAGTAGAAAGCTTTTCTTTACCTTTCTTGGATGTATTCAATGGATTTATTGGATTAAAATTTGAATGCAATCTTCCAATCCATGGATTTGAGTTGGAACTATTGCTTGGTGACCCTTAGCTCCACTCAAAACTTGAGATTTCGCACTTCATTTCTCATCATTTCCTTTGTCATTTGAGTCAAGATTAAGTCCTTTGGCATTTTCATAGAAGGTTGACATTTCATCAATCACCACATCTTTTCTTACCTTCACCTCTCGTGAGTGGACTGTAGCATTTACATCCCTTTTACTCAAGGGATTATCAAATGAAGATACATTTTTCTGACTTTGGATCAAGCTTCATCCTCAACTCATCTGGAAGATGTACATATGCATTACATTCAAATACTTCCATGTGTGATAGGTTTGGCTTTTTACCTATAAATTTCTCTTCAGGGTAACTAGATGTACAAGAGTAGTCAAAGTTCTGCTCATGATGTTTATAGTAGTGTGAAGAGCTTCTACCCAATAACAATCACGCATATTCTTCTCAACCATCAAGGCTCTTGCTATTTCTACAATATGTCTACTTTTGCATTCAACAATGCCTTTTTTTTGTGGTGTGTACTTGCATCAAAACTATCAGTGAATTCCATGACTTTTTAGAAAGCTACTCATTTGACACATATTCCCCTCCTCCATTAGATCTTAATGTCTAAATACTTCCATGTATCCTTTTCCACAATAGCCTTGAAATTCTAAACCCATACTTTCCATGTATGTTCATCAATGAAAGTGACATAAACCTACACCCCTCCTGTAGATGTGGTCTTTGCAAGACTTGTTGAGGGTTCGAGGTTCAACACAATACAAATAATATACAAAATATTCACACTTCTCACACTGGTCTTCATCAACAAAGAATCTACTTTCAATCAGGCCTTCATTCTCATATTATCTTCTACTGAGTCAGAAATTCTTAGCTTCGTTAAACACACATTACAGAGCTTATAGAATCACATGCTACAGATCTACACATTTCTACGTGAAGTACTCATCATCAAACTTTACGTATTGCAAATACATTCTTGAAACATCTGCCAGAAGTTTTTTCAATTATAGAGAGTTGAGAACTGCAGATACAAAAATATGCTTCAAAGTTATAATCTTTATAAGGAGAAAACATCACGCTGCACCTAATTCAGGTACTGCGCTCGTGCTTCTGCAAACCTGCCTCTTCATTTCTTCGAACACCTCGTCATTTTATGCGTGTGACCTGTATAACTTCTTTTTTCTCCTTATGACATGCACATGAACTTCGATATAACCATCTATTAAAATCTCACTCACCAAAAATATATATCCAACTAGATAATATCTAAGTTTAACAATCTTTCATAATTTAATTATCTTCCAGATTCCCCTGTCTTCAACACCTGGCACAACCTAGTGGGTAAGTTTGTCAAAAATTAGACTCAAATTTAGCAATACCATGATCATATAAATAATTTCCTTCGACTGTTTAGAAATAGCCACTTCCTCTGCTTCAACCTTTCGACTCTACAACATATTGACATCCTCTTCAGGAGAATCATGCTTTTGCTGAAAGTCTCTGTCAATAATGAATTGTTGCTTTTCAATTATCATATCCATCTTTTCTTCTAGATTCTTCTGTAACTATTCTTGTAACTCTTTAATTATTTGTACCTGTTCTTCAATTTGCTTCTCCTGTTTTCAATAATATGGAATAAATCTTTTTCATACTTTGACAAAAATCATGCCTGCACTTGCTCATTCTGAATCCTAAACATACTTTGCCAATGACTCAAACACAATCCAAATATCTTGAACATACTTATGCAGCTGCTGCTTTAATAATCCAATATCTGACCCTGTCATCAATACTGCATCCAATTCTACATCTTCATTTTTTAACATCTGCTTCTCCAGCACCTGTAATACCTGCATCCTGGATTGAAGAATTACTTGTTCATTCTGCAGAGTAGCATTAAGTGCTGAAAAATCCATCATCTCTTTTTGAATTTGTTCTTGTATAGACCTCTACCATTCTTCAAATTCCTGCATAGACCGTTTTATTCTGGACAACTCTATTACTTGTTGCATCTTGTTCTGTTGAAATTTCTCTAATATTTAAGCCTTCTTACTCAATTCTTCCTGAAGTGTTTCAACTTGCCTCTGTAAAGACTGATAATCCTCCATGTTAATAGATACTTTGGTCTGTTCGTACCTAATTAATCTCTCCTCTTGCAAGACTAGAAAATTGGAAATTTCCTGCAACCTTTCCTTCATTCCTTGTACATCATACCCTGTATTCTTTATTGATTGATGCATAACATCCTCTGACAACCTATCCCCTACTGCTTGCAGCTGTTCTTCCAATCTTCTCTTTTTAGACAACTTAAAAATAGTTCCTAGTACTTTTGGGTGCTCATCCTCCTCTACCACCTACAACAGATTATCCTCTTTTATCACTGCTTTTCCTAAATTAGTTTGAATTTTCTGCATAATCTGTTTCAATTCTTGTACAGTATAACCTGCTTTCAGAAGATCCTTACACATCTCTGAAGGTGTGTCCACATCTCGCATAGCTAACTGGTCGTCATTTTTACTCATCAGCTCTTCACTATAAATATTTATCTCCTTTGGCCATGACAACTTCTGACTGTCCACCAACTGCACAAACTGAAACAATGCTGCCAAATATGCTAACATCCTACTATTCGATTGCGTTTTACGTCTATCCCCTACAAATATCTCACTATGCATGTGATCATGCAACCAATGAGCCCAACTGACCTATCCACCTGCCTCTGCATAAGCCAACGGTGCAAAATTTTCTTTGGACATGTAATCATATTTGATGATGAAACACAACCTCTCCAAGTACCATTTTAATTGCTCTCATCTAACATAACCTGCATTCTTCATCATATAATATTGTCCCCCCCTGGGCCCAAAATCTTTCTTCAAGGCGTCCTCAAAACACTTCGGAATGACGATATCATTGTAAATAGGTAACTTAAAGATTTCTGCAACTAGTTCGGGTGAAAATTTTACTTGAAGTGCCAGCTGACCTTTCATTTTTCTGATGATCTCGAGTTGACTCTTTGCATAATAGTTGCATCTCCATCTCACCCATGGAAAAGTAGCAAATTGAAACAAACCGATCTTACGGAGCCAATTCTCATTTGCGGTAGACTGTGCATCAATTTCCACCTTGAAGTCTGTAAATGGTTCCATAAGAGTTTTCACAAACTTACTAGTCGTTGATGGCGTCGACATCTCCTCCTCCTCATCCTGCAGCAAGCTATTACTTCCTCAGTTGTGGTTTCTTCCTTGCGCAGCACAGCTTCTCTCTTTCTCATACGTCCCCCCATGACTTCTGGTTCAGGCACCAACACAATAGACACAGGAAGAGACATTATTTTGGGGGCCATAAAGTAGTACTGAGAATACAAGTTCCGCAAGTGTGAATGTTCTACTTGCCACTGACAGAAATGGTTGACGTACTTACTCACGTGCCACTTCATGTGATGCAATAATATTCTAGTATGGATCACTTTAAAAATCATTAGGAACCTGTTTCCCCGCATTACCATAACACATTTAAAAGATCTTTGACGCATGCTTGGATAATCATTAAAACTAATGCGCACTTCAAGAATACCAAACTGATATTTAAATTCCTTAACACTGCTTTTTCTGATGCATGAACTTCTGACCACAACATTCCGACTAACCTTACTTTGCAAGATAATATATGGCTGAGCACTACCTTTTTGTTCATGTTTTCCCTGATACATCTGTTCATCATGTCTCTAACCACTTGCAATCCTTGTTGTACCTGTCTCCGGAACTTCATTACTTGCTGACCCGGAATGTGCCTTTGAACCTGCAATCCGATCGAGTAACACCTCCTTCTCAATTTTTGGCTGTGGAATAACCCTTAGCAAAATGTTGTACTGCAACTTTGGACATGGAACCCATTGTAGTCGTTAGAAAGTACTTTATGTAATTTTGGACCAACAAGAATCCAGAAAACACTTCACCACGGATGAAAATGTAGAGAAATAAACTCTTTTACTACGATGATCACAAACATTGTTGATTTGATTTTCAGGACCATGGACCACTTGCACAACATTAGAAGATAACCAATCCAAATGTGGCGGCTTCCCCTGAAATAATCTCAGCCTAAATCCATTGATTGGTTTGTCCATCCATGTGCCAAACACATCTGCCACTCGAAAGTTCCTTGACCTAAATCCTGCACAATCTGATATGGGCCTTTATATCTCAATGTAAGCTTTCTTGGATGAGGTCCAAGCTTAGAATTATACACCATCACCCAATCTCCTTCTTTAAATAACTTAAACTTCACATTCTGAATCACCCAAGCTTGTCTCCGCCTTTGAATTACCTCAGTAATATATGCACTTACCAAACGATCCTCCTCCATTTGAAGAAGATATTTGCTCCTGTGTTTAACCGATAGCTCAGTAGACATCTTTTCTGCCGTGATTCGCAAACTTGGAACTACAAATTCCATAGGTACGACTGCCTCCAAACCATATACCAATCAGAATGGTGTCATTCCTGTTGTCACTTTAAATGTTGTTCTGAATGACCATAAAGCTGAGTCGAGTAACAAATCCCAATTTTTCTGATTGTCATGCACTAGCTTTTAAGAATACGCATTAAGGTTTTATTCATACTTTTCGCTTGACCATTTGCTTATGGATGATATGCTGTAGTCTTTTTATGCATGATTAAATGAATTCTTGTTAATTCTGAAATCACCTCATTAAGAAAATGAGTTCCTCTATCACTTACCAACTCAATCGGAACCAAACATGGTCATAATATTATGATAAAGAAATTTCGCCACACTTGCTGCCTTATTATCCTTCAATGCCACTGCTTCCGCCCATTTCGTACAATAGTCTGTTGCTACAAGTATATACCTACTTCCCCGCTGAGTAGAAAATCCACACTTGCTGCCTTATTATCCTTCAATGCCACTGCTTCCGCCCATTTCGTACAATAGTCTGTTGCTACAGTATATACCTACTTTAATGGGACCCACAAAATCCATGCCCCATTTTTGGAAAGGATCCAATGGTAAAATTGGATGATCAGACATCCGATCTGAATTATTAGTTTGGCCCAACTTTTGACAAATTACACATCCTTTAGCATACTCATGTGCATCCTTTAACACAGTCGACCACCATAATCCAGCTTGTAAGACCTTCTTCCCTGTAATATCCCCTGACAAATGACCTCCTGCTAGACCTGAATGTGCTTCCTGTAACACAGTTGGTTGTTCAAATTCTAGTACACCTCCTTATGACCTGATCCACCCCTTTTTTGTATAATGCCCCAAATATAACCAAATACGGCCTACTTTTAAGTGCAAACTTCTTCCTTTGATCAGGTGTAAAGTACTGTGGTAATGAACCATCAGTTAAAAAAACTAACAATTGGTCATACCAAGAATCTGCTTCCACCACTTGTGCATTAAACAACTCAGCATGCGGAAATTCATCACTTACACCTATAGGTGGTTCTCCTAAATCCAATCTACTAAAGTAATCTGCCATTGCATGGTCTTTTCCTGGAGTATGCATAATCACAAAATCAAATTCTTGTAATAAAAGCATCCACTGGCTAATCGTCCTGTTAATAAGGGTTTCTTGATTAAATAGACCAAAGCCTGATGATCCACATGAAAAACAACCTTATTACCCAATAAATAATGTCGAAACTTGTTAAGAGCATATACCATTGCCAAAGCTTCCCTTTCCGTCACCGGATAGTTCCTTTCAGCCGCACAAAATACTCTACTCGCATAATAGACTGGTCTATACCAACCTTTCTCTTTCTGCTGCATCAAAACTGCTCCTACAGCCACATCCGATGCATCAACAAATATATGAAATGGAAATGACCAATCTGGTGGTTGCAAAATTGGTGCCACCGACACCATCTTCTTTAACAATTGAAATGCTTTCTCTTGAGCATCTGCCCATACAAATGGAACATCCTTTTTGGTCAAATGCATAAGTGGTTGAGAGTACCTGATAACGGGTATACCTCTTTCTTCCCTATGCTTACCCATAAGGGATAATTCGGCCCTATCCGATGATTGGGAGCTGAACAATATCCACAAGGAATCACCCGTGGTGGTCGACCCTGCTGATTCCCTTGTTGGTTATTCCCCTGCTGGTTCCCTTGGTCTCTCCATGGAGGTCTTACTTGTTGCTACCTCTGAAAATTGCCCCACCCTTGGACGGGAATAGCTTGATTGGCCGCTACTTCATTAATATTCCTATTATCTTGCCACGAGCTTTGGCCTCTATGCTTGGGGTTGTACCAACACTGATTTGTTGTATGTCCCTCTTTATCACAGATATCACAAAATCTTTTTTCCTTCGGAGCTACTATGGAATATCCATGTCTCTTTAACTTTAATCCATGCCTCCTCTTTACTTTGCTTGGCCTTATGCTTGCCATGCTTTTTCCCCACTATTTCTTCATCGTGGTCATCAGAGTCAGAATCATTTGAACTCTTGCCTGACTCCGTTTTTGAATCAGATTCAGTCTCTGAACCAGATTCAATCTCTGAACCAGAATCAGACTGTCTCTTTTTTTGCTCGTCCAAATCTTCTTTCCACACGTGCTTCTGCTAACACTAATACATCAAAGCCATTTGCAATGTCCACACTTGCAACCGCATGTCTAATTGTGCTTCGTAATCCTTTCAAGAAGTATCCTGCCAACATCTCATCAGTAGGTCTTTCATTCCATTGCAATCTTTCCATTAAAGTCTTGAACTTCTGAGCATAGTCTTCCACTAACATGGTTTTTTGTCTGATAGCTCTCAACTTCCGTAATACATCGGAAGGAGTCTTTTCTTTTCTAAATCGTTGCAAAAATGCTATTTTTAAATCATTATATGTGGCAAAATGAGCAATACCATATTGACTGAACCAGCTCATTGCTCGTCCTTCCAATGTGGAAGCAAATTGCTAGAGCTTAATGTCATCCCCATAGATACCCGGGTATCCATCAGCTGTCCATTTTATTTCGAATTGAGCCACATGGCAATCAGCATATTCTTTAGAGCTTCCCCTGAAATGAGCTGCTTTGACTTTAGGATTGGGAGATGGTTGAGCCATTGGCTGTGCTTGAGGTGTATGCCTAGTTCTGTGATCGGTCGCCCCTGCAAGTGGGTCAAACTGGAGTCATCTTCTTACTCCTACAGTTGCTTCTGTTAGGAATAGCACTCCAAGTATTCTACCCACCAACCTTGCCTCTGCTGCACTTGTTTTCCCCTGTTCCTCTTCAGTTTCTAGATTTCTTCCTCCTCTGCTTCGTACCACTCGTAAATTCTGAGGATGACTCCACGTTCACTGCTCTTGCCTGTGCTCTTGTAAAATACACTTTACCAAACGTTTCCTTCTTTCCTTCATGCATTTCTTGCTCTTCAGCAGTACAGTAGGATCGCCAATTGTGTTGAGGGTTTGAGGTTCAACACAACACAAATAATATCCAAACTATTTACACTTCTCACACTGGTCTTCATCAATAGAGAATCTACTTTCAATCAGGCCTTCATTCTCATATTATCTTCTACTGAGTAAAAAATTCTTAGCTTCGTTAAACACACATTACAGAGCTTATAGAATCACATGCTATAGATCTACACATTTCTATGCAAAGTAATCATCATTAAACTTTACGTATTGCAAATACATTCTTGAAACATCTGCCAGAAGTTTTATCAATTACAGAGATTTTGAGAACTACAGATACAAAAATATGCTTCAAAGTTACAGTCTTTATAAGGAGAAAACATCACGCTGCGCCTGATTCAGGTACTGCGCTCATGCTTCTGCAGACCTGCCTCTTCATTTCTTCGAACACCTCTTCATTTTTTGAGTGTGCCCTGTATAACTTCTTTTTTCTTCTTATGACATGTATAACCGTCTATTAAAATCCGATTCACCAAAAATATCAACATGCTGCACATACCTTTTGCATCTTTGTAACCTTGAAATTTGGTGGTCCATTGTCAAGCTCCTTTGAATGCATCAATTTTAGCCTCTGCAAATTTGCATGTCCAATTTGCTTGTTCCAATTTCTATATCAACAATGATACATGCATCTTTTTCAAACATGGCTACACTTATTTCATGAATCTTTACATTCAATGTTAACATCCTACCAAATTTGTTCCCTTTGGAAATGAACCTTCCATTCTATTTGTACTCTTTTACATATAAACTATCAGTACTAAACGTGACTTGTAATCCTTGGTCAACCATTTTTCCAACATAAACCAAATTCTTTGTTATATTTGGAACATAGAGCACATCAGCAATTGTTGGATGTGATGGTTGGATGCACTCAGAAGATCAGTTGGTGCTGCAAAACCTGCTTCACACCTGCCCTCCTTTGACTCCAGATATGCTTAGTAGACTCCTTGAGCTTCCAAATGACACCAAAGTATGCTATATGTACTTTGGAAAAGGTTTGAGTAATGACTTGATCAAAAACAAACTACTTTGCAAATCACAAGACTTGAAAACTTTCTATTTTGGTCTTGATACCTGCTCAGTGTTATGCTCAGTGTGACCAGTGTAGTTACAATTAGCAAAATTCCTTCTAGGGATATTCAATTAGCTTAATAAGCTTCCATTTGCAAGTGGAATGAAAGGAAATGATAAACCACACTCAGAGAAATCACTTTAGCAAAATAAGGTGTACCCCCGATTTTTTAGGAGACTTACAGTCACAGACCAGTGAGCACCCCGACTGAGATTTCTCTGTGATGGTAGATCCAATGGCCTTGAAAATTTGTAGGAGTATAGTAGACTTTGATCTGAATCCAATGCACTTTGAATCATCCAATTTGGTTCAGTAGATCTTGAGATATGCTCCTTTGAAGTTGACAGAGTTGGAGGTAGTCACTCAGAGAAAAACAGAGACTATGAATATATGTATATTAATTAAATCTAATGATTGTACATTCCCATTGGCATGTAATGTGATGCTCAATGGTACTCAGAGGTGTAGGCTATGGTGTAGCTCACACACACTCAATGATTGACTCAGAATTGCCTCGGGAGGAGTGTAGAATGCCCGCGACTTTTGACTTGTAAATTATATAGAGATTGAGTGAGATTTTGAATTTCAAAATCATGTCAATCTCCTAGAATCTTGTACCTAAAAGTGAATGAGATATTCTCTCAATCATTCACCTATTCAATCAATCAGAATTTCCACGACTTTCTCAGTTAGGTGTGATTACATGAGTGATTAAAGTCATATAGACTTTTACATAGGATAAAAAAGTAATAACCAATTAAGCATTGGTTTCTATGGTTCATGGTTCATACAAATACATCCTTCAAGGGTTCAAGTTTTAGCCTTCCAAGGTTCCAATTGTCCAAGCCAATGTGTGTAGGCTTGTTTTGCACCAACAGCTCCCCCTCAAGCCAAACACTTTGGCTCAAGTCTTCATCTTTAGTCTTCAATTATTTCCTGCAATCCAATCATGGATTTAAATCTGCATAGCTTGCTTCCATCCAGAGCTTTAGTAAGCAAATCTGCACATTGTATATTAGTAGACACATATGATAATTGAATTTCTTTGCTAAGTAACTTTCCCTCACATAGTGGTAGTGAACCTCTATGTGTTTTGTCCTAGCATGATAAATTGGATTAGCTGCTAGGTGAAGAGAACTTGTGTTATCACCAAATATGATTGGTGGCCTTGTGTATAGGCCCAATTCTGAATATAATAGCTTCAACCATATGGCTTCTTGAGTGGCATTGGCTAGTCCTCTGTACTCTGCCTCAGTAGATGACAAAGCTACTGTGGGTTGTTGCTTGGATGACCAAGAAATTGGTTTATCACCTGCAAAACATATATAACCAGATGTGCTTCTCCTGTCATCCTTGCAACCTGCCCAATCTGCATCTGAGTATACCTTAATATCAATATCTGATGATATGGAAAGTACAAACCATGATTTTGTGTTCCCTTTAGGTACTTTACTATCTTCTTTGCTGCCTCCAAATGTGGTATTTTGGTTTGTGCATAAATTGGCTAAGTACACTAACACCATATGATATATCAATCCTGGTTAAGGTAGCATAATTTAGACTACCTACCAAACTTTGGTAACCTGTAATATCCTTGAGTTCTTCTCCTTCATGTGCACTGAGTTGTGGTTGACCTCCATAGGAATGTTTGAGACTTTAGCTTCCTGCAAATTAAACTTCTTGACCATGTCCTGAATGTACTTCTTCTGAGTAATAAAGATACCTGAATTTGTGTAGACTAATTCAAGTCCTAGGAAGTACTTCAATAATCCAAGATCATTGATCTTGAATTCCTTCATCATTTGTCCTTTGATGTGTCTAATTCCCTGAAACATCATTCCTGTAATAATGATGTCATCAACATAGACACACAAGTATATTACCTCTGAATTGTTCCTCTTTATAAACAATGAAGTATCTGCTTTACTCATCACAAATCCTTGATCTAGGAGATGTCAACCTGTAATTCCATGTTCTAGGTGCTTGCTTCAATCCATACAGAGCCTTCTTCAATTTACAAACATGATTTACCTTATTGGGATCTTCATAGCCAGGTGGTTGTGACATGTAGACTTCTTCAGATATCCATCCATTCAAGAATGCATTCTTCACATCCAATTGGTACATGTTCCAATCTTGGATGCAGCTACACTCACCATAACTCTGATAGTTGGCATCTTGGCCACAGGAGAAAATGTCTCCTCATAATCAATGCCTTGGGTTTGTGCAAAACCCTTGGCTACCAACCTAGCTTTATACCTGTTTATTGTACCATCTGAGTTCCTCTTGAGTTTGTAGATCCATCTGGATCCTATCATCTTCATGGAGTCCTTCTTGGGTACCAAGTCCCAAGTATCACTCTCCTTGAGAGCCTCCATTTCTTCATCCATTGCTTCCTTCCATTCTGGTTTAGTAATTGCTTCTTCAAATGTACCTGGTTCTTCATTCAAGATATCCTTTGCAAGATATACAGAGTGCTTGGTTACAAGTGAAGTATCATACCCATACCTAATAGGTTTCTTCTTTTCTCTTTGAGATCTCCTCATAGCTTGAGTTGAGGATTCTGGATTGTCTTCTAGTTGCTTCATCTTCATCTTCCCTTTTGATTTCCAAGCCTTGAATTCTTCAATGTTGATGATGTCTTCATCATCTGAGCTTGTGTCCTCTTTTTGGTTTGGTTCTTGCCTGATAAGCTTGGGAAAGTCTTCTTCCATGTCATAAGGTAGGCTAACTTTCCTGCACTCATTTTCATACCAATCATTCTCATCAAATATGACATCTCTGCTTACCTTGAAGCCTTTGTTTGAGGGGTGTAGAATCTGTATCCCTTTTGGTTTCAAATCATAACCAATGAAGATACACTTTTCAGCCTTAGGGTCTAGCTTTCCCCTTACCTGTGAGGGAATATGCACATATGCAACACACCCAAAGATTTTACAATGATCCAGAGATGGTCTCTTACCATGCCAAGCCTCATAGGGTGTCATTCCATCAAGTGTCTTTGATGGCAACCTGTTGATTAAGTATGTGGCAGTAGATACACTCTCTGCCCAAAGATAATTTGGCAATTTTTTTCTCATTAAGCATAGACCTAGCTGTCTCTACAATGAGTCTATTTCTCCTTTCAGCTACCCCATTTTGTTCAGGTGAGTACCTTGTAGTAATCTCCCTCTTGATGCCTCTTTCCTGCAAGAAATCTTCAAAGTCATTGGAGAAGTATTCTCCACCACCATCTGACCTTAGCCTCTTCAAATGTCTACCTGTTTGATTTTCAACTAATGCAAGATACCTTTTGAAACAATTAAATACTTCATCTTTATGTTTCATGAAGTATAAAACAGTCCACCTGCTATAGTCATCAATAAAGGACACATAGTACCTTGATCCAGATATGGATGGCTCCTTGCTAGGTCCCCAAACATCTGTATGCACCAATTCCAGATAATCTTCATGCATAAAACCTTTCTTGGTATAGGGCAATCTGTGTGACTTACCAAATTGACAAGCCCCACACTTGTATATCATGTGTTGCTTGGATACATTAGGTATCCCAAGCACACATTGATCCCTGCTCATTTGTTTTATAGTCCTCTCTCCAATGTGACCTAATCTCTTGTGCCAAATCTCCAATTCTGATAGGGTTTGGTCTTTATAGTTGTACAAAGCAATATTCTTAGTGTCTTCAAGTCCAAAGGTAAACAATCTACCTGATTTTTCTCCCTTGGCTATCCTTCTGAATCCATGTCTTGGATCCTCCACATATGCACCATGTTGAGTGAACCTGACCTGTAGACCTTTTTCTACAATCTGACCTACACTCATCAGATTCTTGGTGATTGTTGGAACATACAATACTCTGCTTAGTAGATTCTGATTACCATCACTTGTTTTGACATTGCCTACTTTAACAACTGAATGTTTAGTATCATCACCTGTCTGCACTTGGTGCTTGCCTTTGGGTTCTTCCAAATCAGAGAGTAAGGCAACATTTCCAGCTACATGGTTAGAGCAACCTGAATCAATATAGAACAAATGATCATCATTGATACCTGGTTTAGATGTCATGTTCATGATCAACAAGGAATCATCTTGCTCCTCTGCATAATTGTTGTAATCCTTCCTATTCCTGTATCCACCTTGATAGTTGCCATTGTGATTGTAGTTGTTGTTGTAACTATTGTTGTAGCCATGGTAGCCTTGAGATTGATTGAATCTGCCTCTGCCTTGAGAGTATCCTCCTCTTTGGTGACCTCTTCCTCTTTGGTTCTTGTAGTTTTTGTAGCATTCATCTGTAGTATGGTTAGACAAGCCACAGATATTGCATGGAGATTGATTGTAGGGTCTCCCCCTACCTGACTTACCTCCTCTGCCCCTACCTCTAGAAGATCTACCTCTCCATGCATAGTTTGCTTGGGAGGTAGAGCCTTCTTCATCAACCTTCTTGCTTTTACCCTTGTCTTTAGTCTTCTTATCAGTATATAGGGCAGAGGGATTGTTACCTTTTGATTGCTCTCCATTCTTTGTGATCTTTGCTTCATGTGTAAAGAGTTGTCCAATCAGAGTTGTTAGATCAGGTGCTTGGATGTCCATGTATAAGTCCATTGCTGTGGTAAAGCTCTCCCACTTGTCATCTGCCTTTAGTCCATTGATCACTTGTCTGACTATTTGCTCTTCCTCAATTTCTTCTCCCAACACTTGCAAGTTGATCTGCAATGTCTTTGACTTTGGTGACAAAATCTGAGACACATTGTTTTGATTGCTTCCTAAGAGTTGTGAACTCAATCCATAGCTGGTTCTTTCTGGCCCTTGTGCTTGATGAAAATATGTTGACAAGGTTTCCCAAGTCTCTTGGGAAGTCTTACAATTTCTCACATGAGGTAGAAGGAAATCAGAAATAGAGTTTAGAAGATATGACCTTGCCAAAGCATCTTTTGCACACCATTGGTTGAGCCTCTCATGTTCATCCTTTGTTGGTAAGCCTCTGGTCTTGAATGAGGGCAACTCCTCATCTCCTGAAATGTATCCATACAAGCTTCTCCCTTGTAGATAGGTCTTCATTCTCAATGACCAAGCCTGGTAATTATTTCTGTCCAATTTGTCAATGAAGGAAGGGAAACCATCACCCATGATTACCTTATTTGCTCTGATACCACTGTTGGATGTGATGGTTGGATGCACTCAGAAGATCAGTTGGTGCTGCAAAACCTGCTTCACACCTGCCCTCCTTTGACTCCAGATATGCTTAGTAGACTCCTTGAGCTTCCAAATGACACCAAAATATGCTATATGTACTTTGGAAAAGGTTTGAGTAATGACTTGATCAAACAGACTACTTTGCAAATCACAAGACTTGAAAACTTTCTATTTTGGTCTTGATACCTGCTCAGTGTTATGCTCAGTGTGACCAGTGTAGCTACAATTAGCAAAATTCCTTCTAGGGATATTCAATAGCTTAATAAGCTTCCATTTGCAAGTGGAATGAAAGGAAATGATAAACCACACTCAGAGAAATCACTTTAGCAAAATAAGGTGTACCCCCGATTTTTTAGGAGACTTACAGTCACAGACCAATGAGCACCCCGACTGAGATTTCTCTGTGATGGTAGATCCAATGGCCTTGAAAATTTGTAGGAGTATATTAGACTTTGAGCTGAATCCAATGCACTTTGAATCATCCAATTTGGTTCAGTAGATCTTGAGATATGCTCCTTTGAAGTTGACAGAGTTGGAGGTAGTCACTCAGAGAAAAACAGAGACTATGAATATATGTATATTAATTAAATCTAATGATTGTACATTCCCATTGGCATGTAATGTGATGCTCAATGGTACTCAGAGGTGTAGGCTATGGTGTAGCTCACACACACTCAATGATTGACTCAGAATTGCCTCGGGAGGAGTGTAGAATGCCCGCGACTTTTGACTTGTGAATTATATAGAGATTGAGTGAGATTTTGAATTTCAAAATCATGTCAATCTCCTAGAATCTTGTACCTAAAAGTGAATGAGATATTCTCTCAATCATTCACCTATTCAATCAATCAAAATTTCCACGACTTTCTCAGTTAGGTGTGATTACATGAGTGATTAAAGTCATATAGACTTTTATATAGGATAAAAAAGTAATAACCAATTAAGCATTGGTTTCTATGGTTCATGGTTCATACAAATACATCCTTCAAGGGTTCAAGTTTTAGCCTTCCAAGGTTCCAATTGTCCAAGCCAATGTTTGTAGGCTTGTTTTGCACCAACAACAATATGTTTTACCTTCCCATCCTCCATAGATAGTGATATGTTTCTTGTATGCTCGATAGGATGTGATGTGTCATTACCTGTTTCAACATATCCAAGAACTGGAAATTTTGCAAACTACCAAACCATTCAGCATGACTTGTCATGTGATTTGAAGCACTTAAATCAACATACCAGATTACCATTCGATTTTGAAACATCAACAGGATCATATTCATCATGTGATGTTTGACCATGAACAACTTCTCTAAATCATCTACACTTGTTGATGCATAGTTGTTTTTTTGCCTTGTGTTATTTTGATTCTTCAAGTTGCAATCACATTCAAAGCAACTAGGTTTACCACAATGCTAGCATCCTTTAGTGTCATTACCTGAATGATTTCTTTGGAAACTTTTGCAGTCTCTTTGGCTCCCCCTTCCTAGAAATTGTCTTCTACCTCCTACATGATTTTGTTGTTGACTTTGGTCTTGGTTACTGTTTCCTCTTCCACTTCTGAATCCTCTACCTCTGCCTCTTCCTTTGCCAGAGTAGAATACCTACTCAGAACTAGGTTTTCCTTGGGAGTCTGAGTTCTCACCAAGATTCTTTTCTTCAATAATGAAGCATGGATAGAAGATCAACAAAATTCAGAATATTTCCTTGGTCTGAATAGAAGTTCTGAATTACTTATATGTAACTCCTAAACCATGAAGGCACACTTTTACCTTATCATCATCATCTACATTCATTCCAATAGATGCAACCGACTAACATATGCTTTTGATTTTCAGGGCACAATCACTTTTTGACATGCTCTTTTTTGCTAGTATATGTAGGTTGTTCTTGAGTTGAAATTTCTATTCCTTTGTATTCGTCTCATACAATGTGAACAAACTATTCCAAGCCTCTTTTGGAGTCCTGGCATCGTTTATGCACCAAACCATGATATCATGTATGCTAACAGATAGCCAATACATTACTTGCCATGCTCCTTCATTCCATTCTTCATATGTTCTTAACTCATCTGTAGTCTGATTCCTCTCTGGTAACTATGGAGCATTTTCATTCTTTCCTTCTATGTATTTCCAGTAGCCTTTTCCCATCAAGAAATTCTTCATTCTAAATCTCCAAGCATAAAAGTTGTTATTGTCCAAGTTATCACTCATAAGTTGAGTAATTGCATCAGTCTTTCCCATTTTTATAGTAATTCACATCATTAACAAAACACTAGAAGCAGTACTTGTGCTTGAGCACTATCACATTGTGAGATGACAATTCCATCTCAAAAAAACATAGTTCTCATGTATCAACACTAGATGGAATCGCTTGAAATTCTAGATCTAGAATATTCCAGTGTTTCCAAACTAAATGGAAGTTACAGTTTTGCAAACTGATCTGTAGTCTAAGATAGTTTGTGAAGCATATGTTCTCCATGCCTTCTCGGGTACTCTTCACTATCAGCCTTCTCCATGATCTCTCTATAGCCACATTGTCTCTCACACTATGTCAGGGAGAAACCACATAAGGAAGATAGCTCACTCACATACCCTCATACGCAAAGAGGAGCACACACATATTGAGGCAAGGAAGAATGATCTTCTTCTTCCGCTTCTTCTTCTTCTTCTTCTTATTCTTGTTCTTCTTCTTCTTCTTCTTCTTCTATTACATAAAGAGAATATACAAGAATGACCTAATACAACTAGTGCAATATATGAAAAACAATACATAAGGAAAACTCTAATGTCTATGAATGAGTGAGTTGGCAAGAAACAAATGTGTCATCACTCTCGGTAGATCAATCTAGTAAAGCTCATTGAAGTATCTTTGACATATATTGGCATGACCACTATATATGTAAGAGAAATGAAAAAGTGATATGTATCATCCTCAATCATCACATGTTGAGATTTATATCTCAATAACATTGTCTATTACAAGATGAAAACAAAAGTGATATGTTTGTCCTCTCCAAATTTAATCATGTTAATATTCCTAGGTCTTCTACACAAAAGGAAGATATGAAGTTATAGCATGTTAGATTTGGCCATATCAATTTCATAGCTCTCAAGGACATCAAAGATCAAGGCGTGGTAGAGGGTTTACCTACTTTTGTTTTACCAGATGTTGCATAATCATGTGAAGGATGTCTTGAAAAAAAGCTTCACAAGCTACCTTTTAAGAAGCATGGATACATCAATACCACAAGAAAGTCATATATCATAAATTTAGATATCAATTGACCTATGAGAGAAGATTTTATTCAAGGTTATAGATATTTGTCACATTTATTGATGACTTTGCTAGATATTCTTGGGTTTATGCACTAAAAGCAAAGCTAAAAGTCTTTCCTACTGTCACAAAGTTTTTAGTTTTGGTTGAAAATGAAAGTCTAGCTAAAATTTGGATTTTAAAAAGTGATAGAGAAGGAGAGTACATGTCAAAGGACTTTAAGTCTTTTCTTGATGACAAACGTATCTCTCATCAACTCACTAATGCTTACACCCCATAATAGATTGTTATTGCAAAGCAAAAGAATAGGACATGTTGAAATGATATGTGGTAAGATATCTTCAAAGATATTCAAATTTTGGTTTGATGCAGTACACAAAGCTAATCACATTTTAAACAGGTCTTCCACAAAAGCTTTAAAGGCCATCATACCTTACAAAGCTTATTATGGTAAGAATCCCAATGTGATTTATTTCAAAGTTTTTTGTTCTTGATTTTATGTTCACATTGAGAAGAAGGATCATGATGAGCTTCATGTGAAAGCCATTAAGCTGTTTTCATTAGTTATGCTATTAAGAGCAAAAGACACGGATTCTATGTAGCACAAACGGTTGAAATCCTACTCTCATGTAATGCATATGTTGTGTAAATTCAAATTTATGATAAATATTCTAGAATTCTTAATTTATCACAACAAATGATTATGCATTTTTCAAAAGAAATTTGGATTCTTACATTTATCTATAAGGGGGGCGATCAATCTTCTCAAATCCTAAAGATTTCAATCGATAAAGATAACAAGAAAAATTGAGCTCTTATTTTATATTCATCACTATCTACATCACCCTCTCCTAGTCATACACAACTTCTCAATCTACCAACTTATGAAATTTGAGAAACTTCACAAGCTCCAAAGGAAAGACTTATAGAGGAACAAGGTGGTGCACTAGTTTTTTGCACACTTCCAAAGTGGTTCTTTCAAACAGTGCAAGATAGTGGTATATAAAACTTCATAAGAAGGATAAGAAACAAAATGAAGAGAGATCATGCAAGTCACATAAGTTATGCAAAAAGTTTTTAGATTCATAATAGTCTTGCTCTTACTTTAGTTTAGAATGAACCTATTAGTGTCAAAGATTCATTACAAAGCCCTGTTTGGAAGAAAGCAATGTAGAAGGTGATTGATTCTATTCATAAGATCAAACATGGAAGCTTTGTGAGTTACCTAAAAATAAGAAAGTTATTGGTGTTTCTTGGGTGTGTGTAGAAGTGTGAGACACACACAAGAAGCACACACAAGGAGCACAAATGTAGCAAGACACATGGAGAAGATAGATGGCTTGAATAGCTCTCTCTATTGACGATGAACTGAATTGAAATAAGAGCTAAATAATTGCCCTAAATACAAAGTACCACCACATATGAGTGACTCATGTATGTAGTAACAAGGGGGAAAAACCTCTATCTAGCACTAGAGTAAAAAGTGCCCATGTATAGAGAAAAGGTTCACATCAAAGCTACTTGAGGAACACATAAGTGTAACAAACCCCCCTAGAGCGAATGATGTGAACACATACAAGGAGTGACATACCAATCCCCCACAAGGTAATAAGCCTAAAGCTTCACAAAAATCTTCAAACTTTTCCCATGGAAGAGCTTTAGTGAGTATGTCTGCCACATATCTTGTGTAGGCACATATACCAAATCAATATCTCCTGCATGAAGGTGCCCTCTCACATAGTGATAATGCACCTCAGTATGTTTGGTCCATGTATGAAATAGTGGGTTTTGTGCAATAGCCAATGCACTCTAACTATCAGTGAGAATATGCATAGCAACATCAATCTCCATGCAAAGATACATCAATAGGCATCTCAACCATATACACTCCATTGTAACTATGAAAACTTCCTTGTACTCAGCTTCACAACTCGATGTTTCCATTGTAGGTTGCTTCTTAATCAACCAAGATATGCATCAGTTTCCAAGGAAAAAGCAATTACCACTAGTGGACATATGAGTATCATAACAACCAACCCAATCACTATTTGTAAATGCATGCAAGCATGGCTTTTTATCTCTTCCATAAAAGAGACGTATGCTCAAAGTGCCTTTGAGATATCTAAACACACGTTTTACCACTTGCCAATGCTTAGTGCTCAGGCTATGCATGAATTGACTCAACTGGGAAACTGCATATTGTATATCCGGCCTTGTGTTGCATGCATAAATAAGACATCCCATAGCTTGTTGATAAAGAGAGGTGTCAAATGCATCACTAGAATCCTCAACTGAGAACCTAAATCTTGACTCAATTAGTGTGGAAACTAGCTTCCAATCCTCAAAGTCAAAACACTGAGGTAGTTTTTCAACATACCTTTCTTGATGCATAACAATTCCCCCCTCAACGCATACAAATTGGAAGCCAAGATAGTAGCTCAAAAGACCAAGATCAACCCATTTTTGTGTACATAGAGTGTGCTTTAAATTGGACTACATGTGAAGCCAAGAGCAATCAAGTGCTTATGGATTTTGTCATACCATCCACATGGAACTTGCTTGAGACCATACAAGGCTTTATGCAAACAACAAACCATGTGCCCTTTCCCTTTCATGGAAAATCTAGGAGGTTGCTTCACATAGACCTCTTCTTGAAAATCACCATTCAAGAAAGTTGTTTTTATGTCCAATTGATGTACTTTCTAACCTTGATGGGCAGCCAATTCAAACAAAGTACAAATGGTAGTCATGCATGAAGTAGGTGCAAAAGTTTTTTGATAGTCAATGCCAAATTGTTCCACATATCCTTTGCCAACCAATCTAACTTTGTAGTGATCAATGCTACCATTATATTTTCTCTTAATCTTGTACAACCACTTTGTACCAATGACATTTTTCCCTTTTGGAAATTCACATAGTACCATTCCTATGTATGGAATCCATTTCTGATTGCATTGCACTCATCCAATGCGGATCTTCACATGCATCTTCGAAACTAAGTGGCTCTTCATTACATGTTGTTGTAATAAGAGAATAATCCACAAAATTACTTGACGCATGGTGAGAGCTTGATCTTGTTCTACCACGTAAAGGTGCACTCAATTTGTCGTCCTACAAAGTTTGTTTCAACCATTTTGGTATACTTTGTGCACTCTAGATGAACACACATTCATTATGTAATACATCATCAACATGTATATCATATGTGGGCTGAATTTCATGCTCATTTTTAGCCATGTTGTGATGCAAATTTTCAGTCATATGTGGTTGGAAATTTCTGGTAGTTCTAACAATTTTTGGATGAACATTTTCATCCATGTTTAACAAGAAATTCTCTCCATTTTCAGCTCTATTTTGTCAGAAGTTTTGGGCCCTTTGAGCATCAATTGGATGGTCTACATGGCCATTGTCAAATGCACCATTTTGGAACAAAGACATGAGTGTATCAAACACATCTTGTGGGCTAATTGTTGGCTATTTTACATTTGAGTAGAGGGAAAATTGAATTTTTAGAAAATATCACATCTTGACTCACAATAATTGTGTTCGTCAATTGGATGGTACAAACGATGTCCCTTACTTTCAACACTATAACAAACAAAGATATATGTCTCTGCCTTGTTATCAAGTTTGTGATGTTGTTGTGATGGCTCAAGAGCATATTCCAAACAATCAAACACACACATATGACTAACCATAGGATTATGTCCATTCCAAGCCTCATAAGGAGTAATGACTCTCATGTTGAAGATAAATGTACAAGCTCATTTTCATATGAGCTATGCTTGGATAAATTTACCAAATATAAACATAAAGGAAAAGAAGAGAAAAAAAGAAAAGAAAAAAAGAAAAGAAAAAGTCTAGTCAAAATTCATGATGAGTAAAAGATACATTATCTCCCTTGTAGTCAATGGCATGTAGTGGGCAAAGTGGTGAGTTAAGAAGGAGGCACAAACTTCTTCACATGCTCATTGGTTATAAAAGTGGAGTGGGAGCACGTTCGAAACAAGGAGAGAAAGAGGCAAGAGCTCCCAATAATCAGATTTAGTCATTTTGTCATTTTGTCTTTCCATAGACTCCTTCTAGTTGCACATTATTTTGTACACAACTCTATGGTGAAGCTCATATCTCAGTGTATATGTAACAATTTCTTGCGTTTAACCACTCATTGGAAAGCGTATCTCCTGATCTTTCTTTATTTCAAATATCTCATTCAAAGCATATACATTCTGTGAGATAGCAGTGAAAGAGTGAATCCCCACTTTTTAGTATACCTATGTAAATAGGTAGTCTATTTTGGCCGGTTATGTTTTCCAACCAAAACATATTCAAATCCCTTGATTTTCGGCTTGTTGGAAAGTTTTGGCATGCACTTACTCTATCCCAAATATCACATTCAAATTATTTATATTTTGTGAGATATATGTCAGAGAGTGAAGCCTAGTTTTTAGTATACTTATGTTTGTAGGTGGTCTATTTTGGTTAGCTGCATTTCCTAATCAAAACTCATTTCAAACTGAGCGTTTGTTTGCTAGCTCGTGTAGTTTGTAGTCCCTTTGTATGTACTTGTTCCTTCTATTCCATCTTGATGGTGCATTTGTGAGTTTTCCAAAACTGCTAGTTGCTCAAAGGGGGTAGTCAATGTTGATTATGAGCAACTCTCGGTGGTGGATGGCTTCCTTGCTCTTGTAGTGGTCACCCTGATGTCCTTTGATTCATCCAAAGATGGCTTTCATCGTTTTCATGCCAAGTACTTGTAACCCATAATGGATGATGGGTCAGTGCATTCGTGCATGGGTTGGACGAGATATGTGCCTTGTGCATGGCCTTGTAATATAGCCCTATGCATGCGTACTTGGAAAATGCATGGGATGAAGTGTGGTGCAAGAAATTGGGTCTTGAGCGAAGTGCTCAAGGGTATGCCGATGAAGAGGTTTCCTAATCTATCATGGTTATAGTGTTGTTGAAACAGGCATATCTTACCATGTTGAAAGGTCTGTAGATCTTCATCTCTCCGTGTTGTATTCCATCATTGTGTTTGACTATTGGCTTGTCGTTTTGTTGAGGAATGGCCTTGCTGCTGGATGAGCTTCTTCAAGCGTATAGTCATGTCTCCTCTCTTTGTCTTTCTTGCTTTTCTCCCTTTCTCTTTTTTTTTTTTTTTTTTTTTTTTTTTTTTGGGAACAATGGCACAAAACAAGAATAAATGTGTTAGTGTCAAAAATATTTGACATGTGTCATGTGTGTCACATGTGCCTGGGATTCTCAATTGTGCCTATGCACGGCCGTGTATTGTGGTCCTAGATTAATGCATACTTTGGAAATGCATGACCGGAATGGTGCAAAAGGCAAGGTTATGCCATAGGCACATGGTTGTTGTTGGTCGAGGCTTTTTGATGTTAATTCTAGACTCGATGCAATCTTTGTTTGGAGGTGTCGATTGAATCTTGCAATGATGTACACCTCCTTATAGGAATCCATTTGAGAATGGTATGTGGCTTTGTGGAGATCACTTCTGGCCCTTTCATCGTGGAATGGTGTTTAAAAGTTGGTAACCAGCGTGGTTGGCTCTTTGATTTTATGGAAGCTGTTAATACTTTTGGCTTCCAAACCCATACCCTTTTTGGTTGCCTTTTTATGATTGTCGAAGAGGTGGGTTGATCTGCTTTGGTTCTTTGTGCCTGGTGTTGACCCTTGCTTCTCCTTGGCGTCTTTGTGGAAGTTTTGCTGGGGAGGGAGATTTGTGGTGTTTGTGCATGTAAGAGTGTCTTGGGTACCCACATTTGTAATCGCCCGTGTTGAGCTGCAACTAACTTTTTTGGCACCCAAATTCGTACGTTATCAGGGTCGGCCTCCCTTGATTGCTTTGGTACCCTAAGTTGTCGAAGACCGTAGGATTGAGGTGGTCCTCGTTTCTTGATGCTTCTTTCAGCATGGTTGGCTTGCCTCACTGGGAAAGGTTGTGGCAAAGCTGGTGGTTGTTCATTTTTTTGTACCCAAGTCTGCTTCATGCCCTGAGCTTCTTTCTTCTTGAATTCAGTCTGTCTAGTTGATATAGCAGATGTCATTTTTGCTTGCCTCTTTGGTCGATTTACCCTTGCATTAGTATGTGAGGAAGAAGAGAGATTCGCTGGCCTCTGAGCTTGTGCTTCCATGATTGAGTCCTTCTGCTTCGTAGGGTTATTGACGCACACAACATTTTCTTTACGAAGATTAGTTTCATGAGAACTAAGAGAATGTGTGACCTCTGGATGTGTGAGCATGCAATTGTCTAATTCTAATGTAATGCATTGTTCATGTACCCAAACTTGAAGAAGTTGACTTCTTAGGTTTAAGTTGACTGCATGGTCATAGATCCAATCTTGACCTAGGACAAGTGGCTCTGTAAGGTCCGCATCATGACACACTAGCATTTTGACTTTTATTGAAACATCTTGAAGGTAGATGGGAAGTTGCACCTCGCCTAAACAAGGGGTTTCCACACCTCCCAATCCTATGAGATAGGCTTCTATGGGCTTGATGTCCAATTGCAGGTCTTGCCAGTATGAAAGTCTAACTGCACTAGTTGCTGCACCTGAGTCAATTAATGCTCTCACGGTCTGTGCATTCTTTCCTTGTCCTACCGCTATGGTCACAAATGGACGTCGATCCATTATTTGAGAAGCAAATACACGTGATGTTTGACACATGGCCATGTGGTATTTTGAGGCCTCATGATTGATATCTATGCCTAGGCGTCTTAACTTATTTCTCCTAATGCGCTCTCTAGCCTCTGCCTGTGCTTCTGCTCTAACCCTTAACTCTTCTTCTTTTCGCTTCTTAGCAGTGTTGAGTCTCTGTAGCATATCCTCTGTAAGAGGTTCTTGATATAGCTTGACTCGACAACCACTGATATAGTTGGGCAAGATGTCACCTTCTAGTGTGGCCAATTGAACTGCACCGCTAGTGGAAATTCTATTCACGATCATGGGTCCATATCCTCTTTTTTCCAATTTACGAGCATGTTGCTTTAGTGTATAAACCAACACTAGGTCTCCCTCTTTCAAGCCTTTATCCTTGATATGTGCGTCAAAGTATGCCTTTTGCCTTTTCTTTGCAGCATAGATGCCTGCAGCCGCACGTAGCCTTGTCTCACCTAAGCGTTCTAAATCGAAGATCCTCGAGGATAACTCGTGTCCGTTCCAATCATGTTCTTGTGCTACTTTTAAAGTTGGGATTAGGAAATCCAATGGTAGCACAACATTTTGTCCAAAGACCATCTGAAATGGGGTGGCATTGAGTACCGTTTTATAGGCAACTCGGTAGGCCCAAACAGCATGATGAAGTTGTTTGTCCCAATCAGAGCGTTTGTTATTTACGAGTTTTGTCAATACGTTACATAGGATCTTATTCGTGCTCTCAGCTTGTCCGTTAGCTTGTGGATGATAGGGGGCAGACTTCTTGTGTATCACCAAGAATTCTTGGAGAAGATTTTCAATGACTTCATTCAAGAAGTGTGTGCCTCTATCACTAACTAACTCTATTGGTAATCCGTATCTTGTGAACACATTCTCGAATAAAAACTTCGCTGTAGTTTGAGCATCGTTCTTTGTTGTGGCTTTGACTTCTACCCACTTTGTGAGGTAATCCGTGGCTACAATAATGTATTCTGCATGGGAGTTTCTAGCTGGAGGGTTGATAGGACCTACAAAGTCTATGCCCCACTTCGAGAATGCACGTCCCCCCATCATTGGCCTCAAAGGCATCTCATCCTTTCGAATCGGGTACTGGGCACGTTGACATGTGTCACATTTCTTCACATAGGTATGTGCATCCATATGAAGAGTGGGCCACCAAAGTCCTGAGAATAGAATAGTCTTAATTACTCTATCAGGACCAAAATGTCCACCTGCAACACTGCTATGGCCAGTTTCTAAGATTTTCAAATAGTCTGATTCGTGAACACACAATCTTAAGTAACCATCTTTTCCTCTCCGATATAGATTGTCTCCTACTAAGGCATAGTCTTTAGCCTCTTGCTCCATGCTTCGTTTCCTTGCTAGACTAGCCTCGCTGGGTAATGTTCCCGTTCTCATAAATTCTACCAATGGAGCACTCCAATCTGGAATTAATGATATGTGATAAAGAGTCGCATGCTCCACCGGGGTCTCTTTTGGCACACTGGACAATTCTTGATCCACTCATGAATTTCTTTGTCTATACTAGGCCAATACACTCCTAAACGTTTTAGATTTTGCAATGTTCGTTGTTTAGAATAGTGATTCCCTAGAAACCCTTCATGGGCTTGTTGCAACCAACTACTATGTTCATCGTCCTCGACGCAACAAGCTAATACTCCTTCTGTGTCTTGTTTGTACATGCTTCCTGCTAATATTTGATATTTTTGGGATTTTACAATTTCGTCTTTATTTGTTTTCACGGTCTTATTTGCGGGTCCGAAGGTTAGGACAGGCACTAACTTATTTGCCCATTTAGGAACAACTTCTAAATTGAACAGATAAGCGTCGGGCAATTCATCAGGCACTCCTTGTGGTGGCTCTCCTGAAGTAATGCGAGAAAGGTGATCCGCTCTAAGGTGGGTCTTACCTTGCCTAACAACCACTTCGAAGTCATATTCCATTAGTAAGAGGAACCATCTTACTAAGCATCCTGTATTGCAAGGTTTATTGACCAAGTATAATAAGGCTTGATGATCAGTGAAGAACTTAAACTTGTTGGCCAATAAATAGTGTCTAAATTTCTTCACAGCATATACCATGCCTAAACCTTCTCTTTCGGTTGTGGTGTAGTTTCGTTCAGCAGCATTCAATTGTCTGCTAGCATATGCTATAGGCAAATCTAAATTCCCTTCACCAGTTGGTTGTGACAGCACACATCCTATTGCATAATTGGATGCATCCACGTGTACATGGAATGGCTTATTCCAATCAGGAGTGGTCAGTATCGGTGCTGTGCACAAGCGTCTCTTCAGCTCATTGAAGGACTTCTCGCATTCGTCGTTCCACTCAAAATTTGTCAACAAGGCATAAAGAGGTTTAGCTATGATTGCATACATGTGAATAAATCTACGGTAATATCCACAATGACCCATAAAGGCTTGTACCTCTTTAACATTCCTTGGCCTCGGCAACTCCGCTATGGCTTTTACCTTGTCCTCATCTGTTGATATTCCGTTTTTAGAGACAATGTGACCTAAGATTTTACCCTGACGTACCATGAACACACACTTTTCTGGGTTCAGACACACTCGGTATTGTCTACACTTGTTGAAGATTTTTCTGAGCTCAGGAATGTGACATCTCCTTTCTTGGGAATGAGCACATAAATCATCCACATATACTTCTAAGCTCTTTCGCAAGAACTCTTTGAAGACATGACACATGAGCCGTTGAAAGGTTGCAGGTGCATTGGTGAGCCCAAATGGCATCACCCGAAATGCAAAGATCCCCCATTCCGTGGCAAAAGCCGTTTTGTGTTGATCTTCTGGGGCAATGGCTACTTGGTTGTAACCCGAAAATCCATCAAGGAAGCTATAAACTTCCTTGCCTGCAACACGCTCCAATAAATGTTCAGTGATTGGAAGTGGATAACTATCTCTGATTGTAGCAGCATTAACTTTTTTAAGGTTAATACACACTCGCAATTTTCCATTCTTTTTGGGCACCACTACAATGGGGGACACCCATTCAGTATGCTCAATCTCATAGATGAATCCAGCTTCAATCAATCTATCAATTTCTTCTTTTATTTTGGCTGCATAAGTGTCATTATATGTGTAGGGCTTATGTTTGGTGGGCTTGGCATCTGCTATCGTGGGAATCGTATGAGAACAAATTTTTGGATCTACTCCCTTCAAGTCTTTATAGTGCCACGCAAACACATCCCTATATTCCCTTAACAAGGCTACCAACTCTGCTTCCTCTTCTTTACTTAGGTCATCTCCTATGTATGTACATCTCTCTTCATTATCCTCCATGGTGACCACGACTTTTTTGGTCTTTTCTTTGTTATCATAAGCCTCTCCTGTTGTGGCCTCTCTCTTAGGCATTCGTACCAAAATTTTTCTGTCCTCAACTTCGTATTTCTTGAAATTTTCTGGTACTTCAAACAATTTCTCCTCCTCTTCTTGTTTCACTACTTTCCTTTTCTTTTTCGTTTGATTACCTTCACTCCCATCCTTTGAATTTACCGTTTTGATGCTTGTGAGAGGTTCTTCTTCTTTCTGTGTGAATACTCCTATGTCTTCTAGATAGTGCTCCTCTGAAATAAAGCAGCTATCCATCACAATGGACTCTAGATCATCATCGTTCTCTTCTTCTTTTATGAATTCACTAGGGTCACATTCTTCTAGCAAGGGCTGACACATGAACACTGAAATATCATATCCCTCCTCGTCACAATGAGGTGTCCATTGTTCTTCATTGACAGCAATGTCCATGGTGGCTAGGATTTCTGCCCAACCATGAGGCTCAAATTCCTCGTCTGGAAATATCATCGGCGTATAGGCTGGGTCTCTAACTGGTCTATCTCCTTGAGAAGTTCCTTTTTCTCTAGCCTTTAAGCGTTTTTCCTCTTCCTTTGCGACCTTGCACATCCACAAATGAGTATCCTCATGCATCCAAGATGTATCAGATGAACTTTTAGAATGCACAGAGACTGAATCTTCTTGCTCCTTGTGGATAGGATTCCACTGTAGGGGTGGAACATCTCTGAAGGTGTAATCCTTCAAATTTACCTTGGTTGTGACCCCTAAGCGTTGCAAGTATAAGGAGTTGGTTCCCCAATCTTGTACCACTTGCAGTTGTCGTAGGAAGGGCCTTCCTAAGATCATCTCGTAGATGTTATTTTTCTCAAAGTTACATATAGCAAATGTGTGTTCAAACTCTACACCACAGGTGGTTAGAGTTATCCCTTCGAGCAATCCTAGAGGTCTTTCCACATGGCCGTCAGCCATCTGAAGCTTCATTCTAGTTGGTTTTAATGTGGGCTTGCCCCATCGCTTCCACAAGGAGGTGGTTGCAATAGCAGCACCAGCACCTGAATCTATGATTGCTTTGGTTGTGTGACCTTGGTAGGTGATTGGAAGATAAGTATTACCTTCGTCACCCTCACACATGTCCCCTATTTTATCAAGAGGTATCTCTGGAACTTTCTCTTTAGAGCCTGCTTTTGGCATTTTGGAATCAAGCTCGGGAACTTGATCCTTCACATGATCCCATAGCTCAGGTTTTGCTTTGAGCAGCTCCTCTACCGTGAGATGACACTGAACTTTAGTGTTCTTCACGACGTCAGTGTTTCTTGGAATCACCGAGTCTTCATTTCTTACCACTATTGTGGGAGCTCTAATCTGGACCGATTCAGTTTCCCCTGGGTCTGTGAACTGTGGCAATTCTTGTAAACAATTAGATTCAAAATCTAACCGTTCATCTTCTTGTTGCTCTGTTTCTTCTCCATAAATAGATGGAATGTCTTGTGGAAACTGATCATGAAGGTCATCAATCTCAAGGATAGGAGGAGGATTATCCTTCTCCTTGGCCCATTTCTCTTCTTGTATTTCCCGCAAGAACGTTTGAGAGTGTTGTTGAATTGAAAGAGGCTCTCCCTCATCTATGGAGTCAGGAACATAGACTTTCTGTGGTGATGAGCTTTCTCTTTCAGCAGTAGGTTGAGCCTGCGGAGGTAAAGAAACTTGAGGTTTATTTACCAGCTGCTCTAATCTATCTAGTAAGCCCTGGAAGTGCAACCCCGGCGTATTAGCATTCGTCTGATTGAATGATTGATTGGCCTCGAACATAGCTTGAGCTAGTTCCACCATTTTTATGCACATTTTTGTCCGTTCAATCTCTAAATCTGCTCTAGGGTAGCTCTTATCTAGGTTGGCAGGTGTTGGCCCTTCTTGAAGTCGAGCCTGGTATGCTTTGAACATCATATCCAAGTGTTCTGGGGTTGGATCTGCAAGAACCGACCCCGGTTGTGGTGGTTCATTTACCGTGGTTGGTGAGTGGGGATGAGGTGATGTGGATGGAGTTTGGACTTGTGAGGGGTTTTGAGAGGCAATATCTTCTATGGTTGTTTTTGCATCTTTTAGGCTTTCTTCTAGTTCGGATAACTTTTTGGTCCACTTACGATTGGCCTTCTCTCTAGTATCCTTCCATGTTCTTGTTCTTCTCTTACTAGGCTCTCCTGATTCACTTGGCTCTGATTGCTCAGCTGGTTTATTTTGTTGTAAGGCTTGTGCCCTAGTAACTCCGTGTATAGGAGCCACATTATCACTACTGGAACTTGAGTCCCTCGCTAGGCCTACTACATTAATGGGTGTAACCTTTGGTGCACTAGCGGGATGTCCGGGACAATCTCTCAAAAGCTGTTCTTTGCCACACTCTAGACAAACGACTTGTATCGTGATGTTCTGCCCTTGTATCGGAGCTAATGTGTGGGGTGGTTTTTGTCTTGGCATAGGTTGAGGTTGGCTATATCCTTCATGTTCATACAGTCTAGGGAATCTTTGTCGTTCTGGATATGGATTATGCCTAGGAACTCCTCCACCTTGTTCTGTAGGAGGGTATCCATATGGTCTACATTGGGGTACAAATGGTCGTGGTTGTCTATTCATTAGATAGTTTTCATTGTTGTAGTTGGGGTACTTTGGCTCATGATAAGAGTACATGTTAGGCACTTGAGTTGATCGTCTATCGTACGGGTAAGGTTGTGATAATCCTAATGCTTCTTGGTTGCAGACATGAGATGGATGATCCCCACCGCAAAGTGTGCAACTTCCTAACATTGGCATTCTCAAAGGGAAGTTCTGGTAGTTCCTTTGTCCTTGTACTCCTAATTTCTTGGCCACCAACTCTGTCACTTCCTCCACATAACTCAAACTAGAAGTTTCCTTGCTCCCTGTCTCCTCTGATTTGATAGGATCCTGTGTGATTTTGAGATCCTCAGCTAAGTTGTCTTCCAAATCTATGCACTCCTGAAGACACTCACTTAGGGTTTGCAGTCGTTTTACGTATACTAACATCCTCAATGTTCCATTGGTTAGACCTTCTAAAAATAGGGATATCATTTTTTGTTGAGAAGGTCTCTCTGTCACAGGGCATCGGGTTACGTATTGCTTAAACCTTCGTGCTGCATTTTTTACTGTCTCATTGGGAGCTTGTTTGAAACTATGTAGTAAGGACGACGAATTGTGCTTGATCCCGCGCTTCGTGAATTCCCAAATAAGTTCTTGGAAGAATTGTTCAATATGTTCAAAGCAATTTGGATCCAGAGATTGAAACCAAGTTAAGGCTATTCCCGTAAGTGTTAGCCCAAAGGATTCATATTGCATGAAAAAGTCATCCACTTGCTCCGCTCGCAACACCTGCTTGAATTCTGCAATGTGGTCATAGGGTTCTCCTGTGCCATCGTAACGATTTCTCATACATTTGGCCAATTGGATTGGTCTCACTCTTTTGTCTGGCTCTGGAGATTGCATTATGATGGGGACACCTTGGGGCGGTTCTGTCCTAAAGGTAGGTCTATTCATATTTCCCATCCTCTGACTAGAGTGGCCGTGAGGTTTGATTCTTGGCATGTTGAATTGTTCAAGTGGTCTCTCGGGTATGCTACCTTGGCTCATTTGTCCTAACGTCTCATTTTCTGTTCTTTGTTGGGTTTCGAATGGGTTTTGCGAGGTAGTTTCCTGATCTCGAGCTAACTCTCCTCTTTCATTAATCTGATTAGGACTTTCAGTTACTACATATATCTGGCCCATCTTGTCCATGTAGACTCCGTCTTCATACTTGACAGCTGGTCTTGGAACTATTTCTACTTCAGTAGAGTTTCTCATTCTGGCTACTGACCTGTATAGACCATCAAGGTAGATGGGTATTCCTTGCATGTTAGTGGATATATATTGAAGAGACATCCGATATTCGCCTTCCACTCTAGACATAAAATCTTCCCTAGGTACGGATCTATGCATGTCTTCAGAAACCAAGAGCCTCTCCCAGTTAAGTGACATTTTTGACTCACTTGTCTATGAACTCAGCACGTAGAGTTAACCCCTGAGTTGGGAGTCCCTAACTTGATTGTGTGGTTGATCTTAGTTTCAAGTGATATGGTACTTTATCTATCTCTTCCTAGGTATCCTCTTGAGGTTAGGTTCATAAGCCTTGCCTACAAGTCCAAGATTGTCCTTTGAATTGCTCAAAATCTTGTGGAACCCCTTGCTTCCTAGTCCCACCTGAGGGTCAACTTAAAAATACCCTATCTAATAATCCTGGTATTAATATTAACATAACCAGTCGATGTTTTTGTTGTACTCCTCACGAGCTTTCCAACAAACCCAAGATCACTCCGAACGGATTTCGTATGAGAAAGTTATGCCAGTTCAGGGTTTTGGGGGTTAAAACAGGGAAACAGGATCTTTCTAAATATACAATACACGATCTCTAGAATCGACGATACTTGATGTATGTTCAGACGATACCGATACTTGGTTCAAAACGATACTCGATCGCTGGCAAGTATCGCGATCTCTGGTAAACGATCTCTCACTGAGACGATCGACGATACTTAAGCCAAAACGATACCGATCTTTAATCCCAACGATCGACGATCTTTGGCAAGTATCGCGATCTCTGGAACACGATACACGATACTTGGACCAAAACGATACTTGACCGACACGATACACGATATCTGGATGAAAACGATACACGATACCTGAATCCAAACGATACACGATACCTGAATCCAGACGATACACGATATTTGATCGCATACGATACTTGATCTTCGGGAGAAAACGATACACGATACTTCCCCAAACGATCTTTGGCAAAACGATCTCTGGACTCAACGATCTTTGGTCAAAACGATACACGATCGACGATATTTGGTTCAAAACGATACGCGATCTCTGAGTGAAACGATCTACGATCTTTGACCATAACGATCGCTAAGCAAAATGATACCGATCTCACCCAAGTATCGCGATCTCTGGTAAACGATCTCTCACTGAGACGATCGACGATACTTGAGCCAAAACGATACCGATCTTTAATCCCAACGATCGACGATCTTTGGCAAGTATCGCGATCTCTGGAACACGATACTTGAGCCAAACGATACACGATCTTTGGGCTCAAACGATCTCTGATCGAAACGATACCGATATTAGGGAAATATCGCGATACTCGACCACAGGAGTCCACGATACTTGACAAGTATCGCGATACTCGACCGCGGGAGCAAACACGATACTTGACCCTTGCCAAGATTTTTGCAAGATTTTTTAAGTTTTGTTTTGATGCCCTTGTTTTCCTAGTCCTTCTCCCCTCTCCTCACTCTTTGTATCACCCAAAACTCAACATTTAACCTCTGTAAATCCCAAACGATACTTGACGCAGGTCGACTTTTTTTCTGAAAAAACTTGGATTTCCTGAGAGTTCATGAGTATGAAGTGGGTTTGCTTACCTTTGATACTCTCTTCCAACTCTCCTAGCACCCTATCTTGCTCCACGTAGCTCCCAAAAGCCTTGTTTCTCAAAAACGATACTTGACGCAGGTTTTAGCACTTCCGAAATTGGCCGCTCAGATTCTTGGTGTTTGGAGAGTGTTTCACGAGTTTTTCTTCAGCGATTCAGTTCTGCACCCCCCTCTAAGCTTCTTGTTCACAACCACAAGCAAAAACAAGGTGAATGTACTCTAAAAAATGGAAAAAACTGAGAAGATGAAGGTGGGTGGAGATGGTGATGATGGTGAAGATGAAGAAGAAGAAAAATTCAAAAACTGAACTGAAAATGATGATTTTTTTACCTTCCAACGTCGCTACTCTACGTCTTACCGTCACACGCTCGTCCTCCAAGCTCTCTCCCCGGCAACGGCGCCAAATTTGGTGTCACTCTAGCACAATGGTGAGTACCAACGTGAGGAGCTTCACCTCATAATTGTCAATCCGTGGAGACGTGAGGACCGGTATGAAGACCGTGAGCAAGTGATGGCTCAAGTGCGTGAGTGAAAGCACACAAGCATGCACACACATACACACACACGCGCACAAGGTAAGAGCAAAGAGTGGAACAATGGAAAGCTTTGATTACCAAAGAGCTCTCTTACAAAACTGAAATCTACAACAAGCTAACCCTTCAAATGAGCTTTCCAGCCCTTTTTATAGTTTTTTGAGTGGTTTTGGCCCTGTCCAGACCTAGTGTCCGGCCTCGTTAAAAATTAGGTTCTCGGGCTTATTTGGGGACTCAAACAGAATCTAAAAATTATGAAAATTGGTAATATGATACATCTAATACTCCTCAAGCTCAAGGACTCCTTGGCTTGAACAAAATGGAGTTGAAAAAATAGAAAATGGTATTTACAATGATTTTTAGTGATAAAAATCACTATTTTTGTAGGGATTTCTTCTGAAAATTTGACAGGTGCTTCTTGGAGCTCCCTACTTGCTCCCTCTTCTCGTGTGTTCACTTTCTTGATGTGCTTCCGTGCTTTGTCCTTGATCTTGAGCTTCAACAGATGCTTGGGAAGCTCTTGAAAAGATGTATTCAACAAATACCAAAGCTCGGAAACTTCAACTAAAGAATGAGTTGAACACAATCAAGAAAAGTTCAAGTCAATCCATAGCTGAATATACTTTGAAGATTAAGGAGCTAAGTGATGCTTTAGCTTCTATTGGCACAACAGTTGAAGACAAAGATCTTGTGTGTTATACTCTCAATGGATTGAGAGAAGATGAAAGATGGGAGCCTTTTATAACTTCCATTAACTTGACAGATGCATATCTAGGTTTTGAACAACTAATCCCTCATCTTGTCATAGAAGAGCTTAGCTTCGGTGGTCCCAAAGGAAAGGACAGCCACAACCAAATTTTATATGCAGGTCAAGGTAAAGGAAGGAACTCAAGAGGAGGCTCAATAGGAAAAGGAAGAGGTCACAACAACTCCAACTACAATCAAAACAATTCGAAAGACAAAAAGGATGCATCAAATGCCAACACACAAGGAAGAGGTCGAGGTAGACGTAGAGGAAGAGGCTGAGGCTCCTACAATTCTCATAAAGGTAAAAGGTATAACATGCTATCATTGTGGTAAAGTAGGAAACTATGCTAGTGATTGTTGGCTGAAGAATGGAAGAACAAATGGAGGCAATCAAAGGAACCAAAGCAACTATGCAAGCACCTCAAGTGAAGGAACTAAGGACACAGTACTTGCAATGAGACATGAGTATAGAAGCTCTTGTGAAGATGACAAAAAATGGTACATTGATTCAAGTTGTAGTAACCATATGTCATGCGAAGGATGTTTGTTCACTAATCTACAGGTACCAAGTGGAAAAGGATGTGTTGAAACAAGTGATGATACCCAAAACATGATTGAACATATTGGAGATATAAGGCTGGAGGATACTAGTAGTGCAATGGTACTATCTAATGTCCTTCATGTTCCTACAATTTCAAGGAACTTGATTTCATTGGGATAAATGGTAGAGAAGGATTATCATGTCATATTCAATGAGAATGGGTGCTTCATAAAGAATCCAAAGGAAGGCTTCACGGTCATTGCTCGAGGTAGAAGAGAAGGAAGGATGTTCACTTTCGACATCCAACATCCACATGGAAAGGTCATGTACATTCAATGTGGGACCAAGAAGATTTCACAGCTGGACTTATGACACAAAAGAATAGGGCACATCAACATTCCAAAGCTGAAGGACATGAGCAATGAAGTGGTAAGAGGTCTTCCAAAATTTAATAGCATTGGACTACATGAGTTATGTGAAGCTTGTCAACTAGGAAAGCAAACGAGGTAACCATTCAAGAGGAGCAATTATGTGGCCCTAAATGTCTTGGACTTGATACATACAAATGTATGGGGACCAACCCAAGAGGCATCAATGGCTGGTAATAGATTTTTTGTCACCTTCATTGATGATCACTCAAGAAAGGTATGGTTGTCTTATATGAAGCAAAAATCAAAGGTGTTTTCTATATTCAAAAGATTCAAAGTTGAAATTGAAAAGGAAATAGGAAGGTCTATCAAAACCTTAAGGTCTGATGGTGGAGGAGAATACTTCTCCAAAGAATTTTCAGATTTTCTACAAGAGAATGGGATCGAAAGGCAGTTCACTTGTAGGTATACACCACAACAAAATGGAGTAGCTGAGGAGAAAAATAGGCAAATTGCTGAAATTGCAAGATGCATGCTCTACGAGATGAAGGTACCATTGTACTATTGGGCTGAAGCTACCACAACCACCATTTACTTGATGAATAGGTGCACAACATCGGGAATACATCACTTGACTCTAAAGGAGGTATATTCTGATAAGAAACGTGATCTTACACACCTCAAAGTGTTTGGATGTGTTTGCTTTGTTCACATTCCACAAGAAGTTAGAACAAAGATGGAACCAAGGTCAAAAAAATGCATCTTCATCGGCTACTGGACGGAGCAAAAAGGATACAAGTGTTACAACCCTAGAACAAAGGAATAGAGAGTCTCATGAGATGTGGTCTTTGATGAACTAAAAGCATGGTATGAAGATAAAGGAAAGAAAAAGATTCTTGAAGAAGATTGTGATGATTATGCAGGAACAAATCAAAGAGAAATTCAACAATCAAGCACAAAGGTTTCCGGTCCAGAGGCATCTACATCAAATGAAGAATGTTCAACATGGAGGGGGAGTCATTCTATGTCTCTGAATTCAGCTCATAGTAGAGTTGAAGAAGCAAGTGCTACTCCAAATAGTGAGATAGATGCAAGTGAAGAAGAATATGAAGAGGTAATCACTCCAAAGGTGAAGCTGAATATGTTAAAGAACCAAATTTCTAAAGGCAATGAAAGAATATCTTCAAGGACAAGGTATCCAACTCAAAGGTTGAGTTATGATAGTTTCATCGCGACACATTTTGCATACATGATGCAAGTTATCAAAGACAAAGAGCTTGAGACATATGAAGAATCTTGCACACAAAAGGAATGGAAGCAAGCTATGAATGAGGAGATCAAAGCTCTCAAAGATAATCACACATGGGAGCTAGTGCCAAAGAAAGAAGGTATGAAGATTGTTCCAAACAAATGGGTATTTAAAGTAAAAAGGAATGCTGATGGTTCACTAGCTAGTTATAAAGCTAGATTAATTGCCAAAGGATTTAAACAAACACAATGCATAGATTATGATGAAGTTTTCAGCCCTATTGCAAAGATGGGAACTATCAGAACATTAATAGCAATTGGTGCTTCAAGGAGATGGCCATTACACCAACTTGACATAAAAAATGCTTTTGTTAATGGAGAACTACAAGAAGAGGTATACATGAGTCAACCGGTTGGATTTGAAGATGAAAACCATCCAGAATTTGTTTGCAGGTTGAAGAAGGCACTTTATGGCTTGAAGCAAGCACCAAGAGCATGGAATCAGAGATTGGTAGAATATCTAACTAAGTGTGGATACAACCCAAGTAGTGCAGATCCTTCATTGTACATGAAGAAGGAAGAAAATAGAGAGGTATATATTTGCATATATGTCGATGACCTCATCATAATAGGAAATGATGTTACACAGATTAAAGATATCAAAAGGAAGCTTGGTAAGTAGTTTAAAATTTCAGATCTTGGAGAGCTGAAATATTTTTTAGGAATTGAAGTTGTTTATGGAAAGAGTGGCATCTACTTGATGCAAAGGAAGTACTTGTTGGATGTTCTTTTCAGATTTGGAATGAGTGATAGCAGACCTACTCACTCAACCCATGGACACAAATACAAAGATTTGTTCAAATGATGGAGAACCATTGGAAGATGTAACGGCATATAGAAGCATTGTAGGATCATTAATCTATGTAAATATTGCAAGACCTGATTTATCTTATGTTGTTGGTGTACTTTCTCAGTTTATGCAAGCCTCGACAAGTGAAAATATAAATTCAGCCAAGAGAGTGTTGAGATACATAAAGCATACAATTAATCATGCTTTGTTTTAAAAGTTTGATGAAGAATTATAGGTCAAAGGCTTTAGCGATGCTGATTGGGCAGGTTCAAAGGAAGATAGAAGATCAACCTTAGGTTATGTGTTCATGATAGGAAGCAAACCTATCACATGGAGCTCAAAGAAACAACCTACTATTGCACTTTCATCCATGGAGGCTAAATATAGAGGATTTGCCACATGTGAAGCAATGTGGATTAAAAAGCTCTTGGCTGATCTTGAAGTGCAAGTTGGAACCATCCCTATATACGGTGATAACATGTCAAGTATTTACTTGGCAAGCAATCCTATGTTTCATGCAATGAGCAAAAACATAGAGGTCCACTACCATTATGTAAGGGAGAAGGTATTGAACAAATATGTGGAGATAAAGTTCATCAGAACCAAAGAACAGGTTGCAGATATGTTTACAAAGTTCTTGGATGCTTCTAAACTCAAAGGTTTCAAGGATGTGATAAATTTGCAGGACATGGTTGAAGATAACTCCCTAATGAGCTTGAGGGGGAGTGTTGAAGATAAATGTACAAGCTCATTTTCATATGAGCTATGCTTGGATAAATTTAACAAATATAAAGATAAAGGAAAAGAAGAGAAAAAAAGAAAAGAAAAAGTCTAGTCAAAATTCATGATGAGTAAAAGATACATTATCTCCCTTCTAGTGAGTGGCATGTAGTGGGCAAAGTGGTGAGTTAAGAAGGAGGCACAAACTTCTTCACATGCTCATTGGTTATAAAAGTGGAGTGGGAGCACGTTCTAAACAAGGAGATAAAGAGGCAAGAGCTTCCAATAGTCGGATCTATTCATTTTGTCATTTTGTCTTTCCATAGACTCTTTTCAGTCGCACGTCATTTTGTACAGAGCTCTGTTGTGAAGCTCATATCTCAATGTATATGTAACCATTTCTTGCTTTTAAAAACTCATTGGAAATCTTATCTTTGTACTTTCTGCATCTCAAATATCTCTTTCAAAGCTTATATATTATGTGAGATATCAGTGAAAGAGTGAAGTCCAGTTTTTTAGTATACCAGTGTAAACAGGTAGTCTATTTTGGTCAGTTTCCCAACCAAAACATATCCAAATCACTTCATTTTTGGCTTTTTGGAAAGCTCTAGGCATGGCTTCCTCTGTCCAAAATATCTCATTCAAAGGATTTATTTTCTGTGAGATATCTATCTGAGAGTGAAGCCTAGTTTTTTAGTATACTTATGTGAACAGGTGGTCTATTTTGGTTAGTTGAGTTTCCTAATCAAAACTCATCCAAATTACTTGAGTTTTAGCTTATTAAAAATCTATTCATGTGTAATTGCTCTCTACCAAATATCGTCCTTAAAGGATATATATTCAGGGAGTTATTTGTCCGAGAGTGAAGTTCGGTTCTTCAACATACTTGTGTGGACAGGTAGTTCATCTTTGTCAGTTGTGTTCTATAATCAAAACTTGTCCAAATTAAGTTATTTATAGCTTGTTAGAAAGCTCTCTTTATCTACTTTTATTGACTAAAGGCACAAGTCCATCTCAGTTTTGTATTGAGAGCAGCAAGCTACTTAACGTGCAGCTTTTTGTCCAAGTGCTGGACATACAAGGGTTCACTACACATTTTCGTTGCGCATAGGAGAACTCATTCTCCACATCTCAATGCTTTTTTTGGGTAGCGATTCAACACATAGTTTGCACACATGACTACTTCCATCCAAAACTTATCAGATAGGTGCTATCCTTTAACCATGAATTATGCCATTTCAAGGAGAGTTCTATTTTTATGCTCAGCAACACCATTTTGCTGAGGTGTATATGACACCGTACATTGTTTCAGTTTTGCTTCATGTGTGAAGAGTTGGCCCATTAGAGTATTAAGATCTGGTACTTGCATGTCCATGTATAGATCCATGGCAGTTGTGAATGATTCCCACTTGTCATCTGTTTTAATCCCATTAATGATTTGCCTTATGATTTGCTCTTCTTCAATCACCTCTACAATGCTTCCTAATTGATCAGAGATGTCCATCTTTGTGACATAATCAATCACACTTTGCTTGGGGCTTTTCTCCAATGTAGTAAACTCCATCCACAACTAATTCTTCCTTGCTCTAGTATTTGAAGAAAAGAAAGCAGCAAATGCATTCCAGGTCTCCCTTAAGTTCTTACATCCTTTCACATGAGGTAAAAGAAAATCAGAGATTGAGTTTAGAATGTATGACCTTGCTAATGCATCCTTTGAACACCAGGTTGTGAGTCTCTCTTACTCTTCAAGTGATGGTTGCCTTTAGATATGTATCCAAAGAGATTTCTCCCTTGAAAGTAGGCCTCCATCCTCAGAGACCATGCTCGATAGTTGTTCCTATCCAATTTGTCAATAGTAGAAGGAAAACCATCTCCCATATTGATTTTGCAATGCTCTAATACCAATGTGAGAAGAGATGGTGATACAATCCAAAGATGAGGCTGGTGCTACAATAATCTGCTCTACACTTGCCAAGTTTTTCTCCAAGAATTTTTAGTAGAAACTTTGAAATTGCTAATGATTCAATAAAACGTCCTTAGTGCTTTGGAAGATCATTCTCCAATTGATTCATCAAAACAGATAACGCAACATAAAACAGATGATAAAAAACTTGTTATTTTGGGGTAGAGAGTACTCTAGAAATTTACTTAGAGCTTACAGTTTGCTATAAATTGACCAAAGAAGCTTTGCACACATTCAATTGAGTATACGATGAATCTAAAGAAAAATGTTTGATGAATTTTAATGGACTATACTGAGAGAAATCAATTTAGGAACATTGGGGTGTCACCCCGACTTTTCAGGAGTAATCTCCCTGCATACATAGGTCACTTCAAATTGATGTAGCTCACAGATTGAAGATCCAAATGTCATCAAGAAAAAAGACTTATAACATTACCTATAGCAATTTAAATAACTTCAAAATAATAAGTACATAGAGAGAAATCATTGATCAAAGTTGACTAAAAAAACATAAAGTAAACTTGAGATAGCAGTTGAAGAAGACTCCAAGTATGGTCTATGAAATCAATCTGTATTGCACATATCGTACATGAAATGATTGGGAATGAAGAATGGGAAGGAGAAGCACAATGTGTGCTTCAAGGATGATCCAAACATTGTGACTTTTTATAGGAATTTTTGAATTCAAACTTGGTGGGATTCAACTTAAAAGTTCCTCCATTATAGGGAATCTCATCTAATCGATTTCCCCTACTAGAATTTCATGATTTGCACCTACCAAAGTCATGGGATTCCTTTTTCCCTTTTACATTTGAAGACTTTACTTTTCTACTTTTACAAGAGAAAGTTTTTATTCTCATTGAGAGTATAAAAGAACTATTACATGAATGGTTTTAGTCAAGCACTAGGCTTGGCAAAATGCACTAACAAAGAAGGGATGAAGCTAATTGGCAATAAGTGAGTCTATAAAGTGAAGGGAAATTTTGATGGTTCAATTCCTAGGTATAAAGCAAGGCTTGTGGCAAAGGGATTTTCTCAATCCTATGGGATTGACTATGAAGAAACATTCCGTCCAATTGCAAAGATGACCACAATTAAGGCAATAATTGGGGTTTCCACATCTAGGAGGCAGCCAATATATCGAATGGATGTAAAGAATGCTTCTCTTAATGGTGATTTGCAAGAGACATCCTACATGACTCAACCATTAGGATTTGAACACCCTAAATATCCAAATTTTATTTGTAAACTTAGAAAATCCTTGTATGGTTTAAACCAAGCTCCAAGGGCATGGAATCAAAGGCTTGTGGAGTATTTTTCTAGGTGTGGATACAAGGCAAGCGATCTAGATCCCTCCCTAAACCTCAAGAGGGAAGGAGGACTAGTTTTCTACATATGCATATATATGGACGACTTGATTATAACAGGAAGTGATGATCTAGGAATCAAATGGATAAAGGCTAAAATTGGGATTGAATTCAAGATTTCAAATCTTTGAGTGCTCGAATATTTTCATGGAATTGAAGTTATTTATGTAGAATAAAGGTGTTTACCTATCCAAAGGAAATACTTGCTAGATTTACTTTATGATTATGGTTGATGTAAGCCACTCACACAACCTATGGATCCAAACACTAAGTTATGTGCAAATGAAGGGCAACCTCTTGAAGATGTTTCAACATATAGAAGCATAATTGGAAGTCTTATTTATGCTACGATCACAAGACCTGACTTGTGTTATGTTGTAGGAGTTCTTTCTCAATCGTTGAATTCACCAACTGATGTTCATATGAATGCAGCCACGAGAGTGCTTAGGTACATCAAACACATTGTCAACCAAGCATTTTACTACCCTTATGGAGATGGATTAAAACCTCAAGGCTTTAGTGATGGTGATTGGGCTTGTTCAAAGGAGGATGGATGGAGCACATTTGGCTATGTATTCATTCTAGTTCAAAGAATCATCTCATGGATGTCCAAGAAGCAACCTACAGTTGCATTATCATCTACTAAGGCTTAGTATAGATCCTTTGCACTTGCTACATGTGAGATCATGTGTCTTAAGAAGCTCTTCAAAGACTTGGATGTGGAGTCAAAGAGTTTACTCTATTTGGAGATAATATATCAATCACTCATCTAGCAAACAACCCTATGTTCCATGCAAGAATCAAGAATTCACTTCATCAGAGAGAACGTACTAGAAAAAGAAGTGGACATCAAGTACATTAGCAAAAGAACTAGCAGATATGATGACCAAATTCATGGATGCAAGAAAGTTGGAGAAGTTCAAGATCAACCTCATGATGAAGGAGATCAATGGAGACTATCACTTGAGCTTGAGGGGGAGTGTTAGAAATGTACAAGCTCAAGTGTGTGTGAACCAAGGCTTAACTCAAGTGCCACATACTTCACTTTTTGGTAAAGTTAGTAAACCACTTTTTCATGAGTTTTTCAGCTCAACATTCTGTTTACCTTCATTGAGAAAAGTGGGGGACTTTGGAGGCATGATTTGAATTCAAATTTTACACAATCTTTTGGAGCATTATATAACAAATGTGTATGTCTGTGTGTGTATATGTATGTATTTGTGCATATGTATGTGTGTGTATGTATGTACACATGTGTATGTATATATGTTTGTGTGTGTGTGTATGTATGCATGTATACATTGTTAGAAATGTATAAGCTCAAGTGAGTGTGAACTAAGGCTTAACTCAAATTCCACATCACTTCACTTTTTGGTAAAGTATACAAACACTTTTCCATGAGTTTTTCAGCTCAACGTTCCATCTACCTTGATTGAGAAAAGTGGGGGATTTTGGAGGCATGATTTGAATTCAAATTCTACACCAACTTTTGTAGCATTATATAACAAATAGCTTGGAAGAAAGTCATGGCCATCCTCAAGCTTCATTTGTGTAGTTATATGCTCTCATTGGGAGTATATGCTTCAGTTCTAAGCTACACCCTTGCTAAGCTAGCCCCCTTTCACTTTGGTTTAGATTTTGTTTCATCTATATCTCTTTCTGCAGTTGTCTGTTTCATGCGCAATATGTATCATCTTAACTCTCTTGTTGTAAGCTTTCTTTTAAATCTTATTCTCAAGTGTTCCTTATCCTTGTGTATATTTGATGGAGAGGGTTAATCTCCAAAATAACAAGTTGATCTTGAATTTAGACCACCTCTATATCAAGATCAACTTTAGACTCCACCAAATTTAGACAACATTCATCAACCTTATCAGAAAATTGATTACTCTGAAAAATTCAACTTCTCAGAAAAGTCTGCTACAGATTAATCACTCATTGACTAATCAATCCTGTAAAGTTTTTAATAAAACTTTGCACAATACTTTGCCTTGAGGTTGCGCAACCTTTCCAAGTTAAATTTCTCAAAATGATTGAGTACACACTGAGAAATGTGTGAAACACTTTACCTATGTCTGAAACAGCTTCTCTGTAATGGCGACTTTGACACCTGCAACTTCTTAGCTACAGTTCTCCCAATGTCGAACCCGTTTGATCAAGATCTTTTAGCCATAGATGGCTTACCTTCCAACTTAGATTTTGAGCCCTCACTTGTGTAAAACTTTACACCACACACTGAGTAATGTTCATTTCTCTGAACATGAAATCTGCGCTAGTTTTGTCGACTCTCAGAACATCATTACATATGAATGTTCCTAAACTAAATTCTCTCAACCTGATTGCAATTAGCCTCTCAAATTCTAGCCATAGATAGATTAGCTATGGACTTAGCTACGTGCAGAAGGATTTCTCAAAAGATTAAACACAGAAGGAGCAGACAACAAAACATCGGGCGCAAGTTTTTCTTGATTTCTCAGAAAGTTACAATTGAGTGAAGTTGATGAATTCAACTCACTTCTCATGTGTCTAATGACACTCTCTACTACTCATTTCTCTTCCTATTCTCTATTCTCATTCTATTCTACTTGCCCCGACTTTTTTCAACAAACATTTATAGGGAAATATATACAAGCTTATGACTAATCAAAAGTATGAGTCAGCTATATCTGAAGTAATGTGCATATGTGTACATAGTTTTGAATTTCTGAATATGTCCTTCCTTCAACCTTCTGAATTTGTTCTCTTCTTGATTCCTTGACTTCATTTCTTCATAAACCTTCAATTGATGTTTGACATGCACCAACAACTCCCCCTCAATCATTAATTGAGGTTCTTCTCTATCTTCTTAATTCTTGCCATATCCTTGAATCTTTGTAGCTTTGGTCCATCTAAACTTTTTGTCATCATATCTGCAAGTTGATCTTTTGTAGGTGTATGCATAACTTCAATTTCTTTATCAATGACCTTCTCTCTTAGAAAATGATATTGTATTTCAATATGCTTAGTTCTACCATGAAACACAGGATTAGCTGCCAAGTATAGAGAACTCATATTGTCTCCACAAACAATAGGAGTACTTTGAATCACATCAAAAACCTTCATAAGTGTCTTTAGCCATATTACCTCCTTTGCAGCTTCCACCATACCTTTGTATTCTGCTTCTGTAGATGACAAAGCAACTGTATGTTGCTTCTTAGAACACCATGAAATCAATTTGTCTCCTACATAGCACAAATATCCATGTGTTGATCTTCTATCATCCACATTACCTGCCCAATCTGCATCACTATATATTTTCACTCTTGTATCAGAAGTAAATCCATAGTACAACCCTTCTCTGAGTGTACCCTTGATGTACCTAAGTACTCTTTGTCCTGCAATCCAATGTTCCTTTCTAGGACAATGCATGAATTGTGAAAGCACACCGACTGCATATGACAAATCAGGCCTTGTTAATGTAGCATAAATCAAGCTACCAACCAAACTTTGATAGAGTTTCATATCTCTGAACTCTTCTCCTCCAAATCTAGACAATTTATGGTTCACTTCCAAAGGTGTAGGTGCAACCCTGCAATCTTCCATTTTAAATTTGGTTAGCAAGTTTTTAAGATACCTTTCTTGGGTCACATATACTCCATGTTGAGTATAAGAAATCTCCATTCCCAAGAAGAATGATAAGTTCCCCAAATCACTGATTTTGAACTCTTTCTCCATCTGCTTCTTGATCATTTGTATTCCTTTATCATCTGTTCCTGTAAGTATTATGTCATCAACATAAATACAAACATAAATGAATCCATCTTCACTTGCTTTGACTAGCAAGCTACTATCTGCCTTTGATGCTTGAAATCCAAGATCATTCAAGAACTTTACAAGCCTATAATTCCATGCCCTTGGGGCCTGCTTTAATCCATACAAAGCTCTCTTGAGCTTACACACATAATTTGGATTTACTTGATCTTTGAATCCATCTGGTTGCTCCATGTAAACTTCATCTGAAATGTAACCATTCAAAAAAGCATTTTTAACATCTAATTGAGATAACTTCCAACCTTTGCAAGCAGCAATTGCTATGAGGGTTCTGATTGTTGTCATCTTTGCAACAAGACTATAAGTCTCATCATAACCCACTCCATATGTCTGTGCATACCCTTTCACAACAAGTCTAGCTTTGTACTTAGACACACTTCCATCTGCAAATCTTTTTGTTTTGTAAACCCACTTACATCCAATAATTTTCTGGCTATTAGGTTTAGGAACCAGATCCCAAGTCTGATTCTCTATCAATGCATCATACTCCTCTTGCATAGCTTCTTCCCAATTTCTCTTGCCTTTGGATTCATCATATGTAGATGAATCTTCATCTGCTTTTATCAAATAAGCATAATCTTTAGTAGTCAAGAATGAGGTGTCATAGCTATACCTTGTAGGTTGCCATTTGTGCCTAGATGACCTCCTAACTTCTGCACTTCTTGAAGTCTCTGGTTCATCGCATTCTGGATCAAACCTTGGCCTCTCTTCAACTTCAACCTGTACTTCATTAATCTCATTTTCATCAAGTAATTGAATCTTTGCTTTACCTTTCCTTTGATCCACTACTTCTTCAACATCTGCATGTACATTATATTTACCTGCATACCAAGTACCTTGCTCATCAAATGTAACATCCTTGGATACAAGGAATTGCTTTGTGGATGGACTCCACAACCTGTATCCCATTTGTTTATCATCATAACCAATGAATACATGCTTTTCTGCCTTAGGCTCCAACTTATGCCTCAATTGAGATGGCACATATGCATATGCCAAGCATCCAAATATTCTGCAATGATCCAAGGTAGGTTTCTTACCCCACCAAGCTTCATATGGTGTCATACCTTGCAAAGCTTTACAAGGCAATCTATTGACCAAATATGTAGCTGTATTTACAGCCTCTGCCCACAAATAATTTGGGCAATTCTTCTCTTTCATCATGGACCTTGCAAACTCAACAAGAGTCCTATTTCTTCTTTTTGCTACCCCATTTTGTTGAGGAGAGTACCTGCAAGTAACTTCTCTCTTTATACCTGCATTCCACAAGTAATCATTGAATTCATTTGAAAAATACTCTCCCCCTCCATCTGACCTTACTCTCTTCAATTTTTGACCTGTAATCCTTTCTGCATATGCATGATAATGTCTAAATGTATTAAACACTTCTGACTTTTCTTTAATCACATAAATTGTGATCCATCTAGTAGCATCATCAACATATATGACATAATATCTTGAACCATTTATACTAAAGTCCTTTGAAGGACCCCACACATCTGTATGCACTAACTCAAGTCTTTCTGAATACATAAACCCATGCTTGGAATAGGATTGCTTATGAGCCTTACCTAATTGACATGCCTCACATCTGTATGTCATGTGTTGACCTGCAATGTTAGGCAACCCAAGCACTGAATCATTGTTAATCATTTCTTTGATACCTCTTTCATTGAAGTGTCCAAGTCTTTTATGCCAAAGATCCAATTCTGACACCTTCTGCTCTCCATATGTGAACATAGCATGTCCAACATTTCCTTGTACCTTCAATGTGAAGAGCCTTCCTTCTTTCTTTCCTTTAACAACCTGTTTATACCCTTGACTAGGGTCTTCAACATAGACTCCATCATTGGTGAATCTTACCTCATATCCTTTTTCCACAATTTGACCTACACTGATCAAATTCTTTGGAATTGTGGGAACATAAAGAACCTTACTCAGAAGAGTGCTCCCATCCTTAGCTTTGACTGAACCAATTGACTTTACCTTATGCTTTGTATTATCACCTGTCTGAACTGTATGATTAATTGCATTATGATCTAAATCAGTCATCAAAGCAATATTTCCACTTAAATGATTACTACATCCTGAATCAATATAGAACACTCTCATGTCCTCATGTGAGGTCTCATATGTTGCATTCATAATGAGAGTCGAGTCCTCCTTCTGATCTGATGCATAGTTGTAGTAGGTGTTATTATAGGATTGATTTTGGAAGTTTCTTCCTCCACCTCTTCCAAAAGAATTCCTACCACCTCTACCTCTGAAATTTCCTCTTTGAAATCTACCACCTCTTGCTCTTTGATTAAAGTTTTGATAATTACCATTATTCTGATTATTGTGCCAACAATCATGAGATAAATGATTGGTCTTACCACATATCCAACAAGCTCTTGCATTATCTTTGTTGTTTCTGCCTCTTCCTCTACTTCTGCCATTTCCTTTCCCTCTTATGAAATTTGCTTGGTTTGAAGTACCTTCTTCTTCACCTGATTGTTGCTTCCCTTTGTTAAATTTCTTCTTGTCTTTAGAGTACATTGCATGACCTGCACTCTTATCAACATCTCCTTTGATATCATTCTCAAAAGTTAGCATATGACCTAACAATTGATTCAAATCAGGAGTAAAGTGATCTAATGAAAGTTCTGTAGACAAAATAAAAGGCTTCCACTTCTCATCTCCTCTTAGCCCTGTGAGAATTTGTCTTACCAATTTATCTTCTTCAATATCTTCATCCACTGCACCTAGAGAATCTGCAATGTCCTTCATCTTTGTCACATAATCAGAGATTGATTGTGAGGCCTTCTTCTTGAAGGTAGTAAATTCTGCCCATAGTGAAGCCTTCCTTGATTTGGTTGTGTTTTGGAAATTCTCCTCCAAAGCATTCCAAATGTCACATGCACTTTCAAGTCCTCTAATGTGAGGAAGCAAATAGTCATTGACTGCCATGTAGATTATGCTCCTTGCTTGAGCATCCTTCTTCATCCAATTCTTCAAGTCTGCAAGCTCCTCTCTAGTTGGAACACTAGAGTCTCTAAATTCTGGCTTTTCTTCATCTCCTGTGATGTATCCCATCAGGTCTTTGCTCATAAGATGAGCTTCCATCCTCATTGACCATGCAGGATAGTTTTCCCTATCCAATTTCTCTATCTGTAGAGAATCTCCCATCTTGTGTCCACCTTTTTATTGAAATCTTCAAGCTTTACGAATAATATATGTACCTTTGCTTCGAATTAGAGTCCTTTTGTCTTTCTTGATGTCGTATGGTCTCCTCCTCAAGCTTTGCCTTCAAGTTTTCACCTTTTAGTTCTTCAATTGTTGAATTTCTTGAATCTGCAGCAGTCGGGATTCTCCTTTCCTTGATTTTGATGTTTCCTGCTCTGATACCACTGATGGAGAGGGTTAATCTCCAAAAGAACAAGTTGATCTTGAATTTAGACCACCTCTATATCAAGATCAACTTTAGACTCCACCAAATTTAGACAACATTCATCAACCTTATCAGAAAATTGATTACTCTGAAAAATTCAACTTCTCAGAAAATTCTGCTACAGATTAATCACTCATTGACTAATCAATCCTGTAAAGTTTTTAATAAAACTTTGCACAATACTTTGCCTTGAGGTTGCGCAACCTTTCCAAGTTAAATTTCTCAAAATGATTGAGTACACACTGAGAAATGTGTGAAACACTTTACCTATGTCTGAAACAGCTTCTCTGTAATGGCGACTTTGACACCTGCAACTTCTTAGCTATAGTTCTCCCAATGTCGAACCCGTTTGATCAAGATCTTTTAGCCATAGATGGCTTACCTTCCAACTTAGATTTTGAGCCCTCACTTGTGTAAAACTTTATACCACACACTGAGTAATGTTCATTTCTCTGAACATGAAATCTGCGCCAGTTTTGTCGACTCTCAGAACATCATTACATATGAATGTTCCTAAAATAAATTCTCTCAACCTGATTGCAATTAGCCTCTCAAATTCTAGCCATAGATAGATTAGCTATGGACTTAGATACATGCAGAAGGATTTCTCAAAAGATTAAACACAGAAGGAGCAGACAGCAAGACATCGGGCGCAAGTTTTTCTTGATTTCTCAGAAAGTTACAATTGAGTGAAGTTGATGAATTCAACTCACTTCTCATGTGTCTAATGACAATCTCTACTACTCATTTCTCTTCCTATTCTCTATTCTCATTCTATTCTACTTGCCCCGACTTTTTTCAACAAACATTTATAGGCAAATATATACAAGCTTATGACTAATCAAAAGTATGAGTCAGCTATATCTGAAGTAATGTACATATGTGTACATAGTTTTGAATTTCTGAATATGTCCTTCCTTCAACCTTCTGAATTTGTTCTCTTCTTCATTCCTTGACTTCATTTCTTCATAAACCTTCAATTGATGATTGACATGCACCAACAATATTGAGCTTGAAAGATCTCTTGTCTATCTTTGCATATTCCCCAACATGTGTGTGAAGAGGAACACATAGGTGTAATCTATCTGCTTGTGTAGATTTTGGTATGTCTTGTGCAAGGAGGTTGAAATAGGTAAAAGTTTCCAAATTGTGTGATCTATGGCTTGTTTGATAGATTAGAGACTCTATTTTTACGATGAAAATTTTCAAAGGTTGAGGCCTCACATCCAAAGAGCAATTCAATTCTTGGTGGAATGTGGTAGTGAACTGTTTTGTCCTAAGAAGGACCTATCGTTCTTTTACTATAACTATGAGTGGATATACTCCATCATACATATATACATACACACATAAATATGCAAGAGACAAACTAATAAATATCTATATGTATAAGTGTATGTATGTGTGTGTATATGTATTCATACATACATACACATACATAAATACATACATAGACATGTGTGTTTGTATGTGCGTGCATATGTATGTACGTATACATAAAGACATACATACATACATACACACACGCACACATCGCTATAAAAGGAGCATGTATCCCAACTTCTTTTGGGCCATTTTCTTGGAGTTTGAGCTCATGCAAAGTGAGCACTAAGTGATGTAGTTATGATAAGCAAGCCCCTTGCTTGCTTGTTTGTGTTCTTTGAGTAGGCATATCTATGTGTGTGTGCAGGCAATGTTGCAACTCTCTACCCCTGAGTTGCTAGCATTGGTTCTCCCTCGTTATGAATCCATTTGATGTATTTCTTCTCTCATTGGATAGCTATAAGATTTTATTTTCTATGCTCACCAAATCTTTGGAGCATTATCTGAGTAGTTTGAGAGAAACATTCATTTTAGTGAAGTTGGGTGATTGATATCTCTCTCTCTTTGTAGGCTCTATTGGAAATATTTTGCTCGCTATTGTAAGGGCTGATTCTCCTTCTTGATTTATCCATTTGCTATGATTTTGGTGTCATTGGGTAGCTATTATAGTGCTCTAAAGGCAGTTCAATTTTGAAATTCATTCTCTATATACTCTGAGAAAAGCTTGTTGGAGTGAAGTGAGGTCTCTGTTTGACTAGCAATTTTGAGCATTCATCTAGCCCATGTTGTAGAAATTGTTTCTCTTTGTGTGAGCATCCATTTGGAGTAAAATTTGTTTTGTTGGAAAGCTCTTGGTGGCTTCTCCACGTTTGCAAAATCTCACTAGAGTTCATTCCATATGCTCTGAGAAAGAGCATTTTTGGTGTGCAGAGGTCAAAGATGGATACCTATGGAGGTCATTCATGCTTCATCATTATACTTCACCCATCCATAGTATCAGAGCATTTTTGCATCTTGGAGGCATCAAATACAAGAAAGAAGACCTCTTGGAGTTGGTGGTTGAAGATTTGCATCAACAGAGCTTCTTGGAGTTAGCTCACATCAAGGGGAGCTATTCTACTCAAAATTTCAAGAGCACAAGGTGTCCATCTAAGGAAAGCTTTGGATTGAGGTAACTTCAGAGCCTCATTTGAATTTTACACACATTGGAGCATTAGCAGTGGGCTAGATCAAGTAGCAAAGACTAGATATGAGAGACTTCAACACTCAAATTGAAAAGCTAGACAAGGGGAACTATCAACCATGGGGATTTAGGGTCTTCAACTACCTTATGGGCAAGGGCCTTTGGGGACTAATTTGTGGAAGTGAACCAAGACCTAGGTTGGATGAAACTCCAACCAATGACCAGAGAATGGCATTTAAGGAATGGAATGAAAGAGACAAGAGGGTTATCTTTATCCCTTCCCAACACATTAGCAATAGCATGATCGGCCATATCCAAGACTTGGATTCAAGCATGAAGGTATGGGAGACACTTGAAAGGATTTATTCAACAAGCACCAAAGCACAGAAGATCCAACTCAAGAATGAGCTCACCAACCTTAGGAAGAGCTCAGGAAGTAGTATAAATGACTACATACTTAAGGTCAAGGAATTGTCAGATGCATTGGGATCCATTGGAAGCCACATAGACGATGACGATGTTGTGGCTTATACTCTCAATGGTTCAAGGGATGATGAGAAGTGGAAACCATTTACCACTTTAGTATACGGAAGGGATAATCTTCCCAATTTTGAGCAATTAGTTTCTCTCATGGTCACTGAAGAGATGAAGATAGGTGGAAGTTCAACTAAAAGCAAGGATGCACAAGTTTTCTATGTAGGTAATCAAAGGGGCTAAGGAAGACAAGGACAAGATAGGGGCAAAGGAAGGTTTGGAGGAAGGCAAGGCCACTCAAGAAATCAAGGAAATGACCAAGGCACCTCATTAGAAAGAGTTAGAGGAAGAACAAGAGGGAGAGGGGGATGGCATCAACAAAATAGGAATCAGGATGACGAAGGATGTTACATATGTGGCAAGTTTGGTCACTATGCTAGAGGTCCTACCAAAGGAGCTATAATCAAGACTCTTCATACAAAGCCAAGGTAGTTATGCTTCTACAAGATCAGAAAATGACAATCTCTTTATGATGCACATTATTGGGAATTCAAGCAAAGTAGATAACACTTATTATATTGATAGTGGATGTAGCAACCATATGAGTTGCACTGCGTCTTGGTTTACTAATCTATATGCTCCCAAAGGTAAGGGACATGTACAGACAGGTGATGATATAGTCCATGAGATCTCCCATATTAAAGATGCAGCTTTGGATGACAAGGAGGTAGGAAGATGTCTCAAGGATGTCTTGCATGTACCTACCATCACAAAGAACTTGGTTTCCATAGGGAAAATGGTTGAAGAGGCTATTAAGTAAGGTTCAACAAAGGTGGATGCTTTGTGGAGAACCCCAAACAAGGGTACAAGGTCATAACAAGAGGAAAGAAGCAAGGGAGACTCTTCACTTTGGAGGTAAATTCTCATTCCACTCAACATATCTACTTCACATATGGAAACAAGAGGATTTTGGAGTTGGACTTGTGGCACAAGGGGATAGGTCACATCAACATACAAAGAATGAAGGAAATGCAATTCAAGAGGCTGGTTGAAGGTCTTCCAAACTTCCAAGGACAAGGTATGAAGCATTTAAATGAATCTTGTCAACTAGGGAAGCAAGCGAGACTTCCATTCAAGAAGAGTGACTACATAAGCCAACATCCATTGGAGTTGATACACACAGATGTGTGGGGGCCAACCAAAGAGCAATCCATTGGAGGTAACAAGTACCTTGTCACTTTTATAAATGATTGCACAAGGACGTTTTGGGTTTATTTCATAAAAAACAAATCAGATGGTATCAATCTAGTACGATGGGGAGTACCAATGTGAGGAGTTCCATGTCGTAATTGCCAATCCGTAGAGAGGATAGGTCGATATGAAGATCAAGAGCAAGTGAAGTGCACGAAGGTGATGGTGAGAAATGCAAATGCATACACACACATACACACACACACACACAAGGAAAGTGGCAATGGAGATCAATGGAAGGCAAGAAAAGAACTCATACTCATCTTATCACCAATTACAATGGCTCTACTAGCTTAATAGTAACTAGTTTCAGAACTTCAACATCGACCCACAAAATGAGCTCTCTAACTCTATTTATAGTTTTTGCCTAGTTTTGATCGGTTTCACATCGACTGACCGACATAGTTAAAAAATAGGTTCTACATCTAATTTGAGGTACCTAGCGGCTTCCAAAAATTATGAAAATTGGTATGAGCAACCTATTTAGACTCCTCAAGCTCGAGGACTCCACTTGCACAAAATGGAGTCGTACGTGTGGTAATTCGATGTATATAGATATATTACATTGTTTTAGTGATAAAAATCACTTTTTGGGTTATGAGATGGCATGTGTGCTTCCTCTGCATCTTTGACGAGATCATGTGCTTGAATCTTTGCCTTGAGCACTTCCCTCCTCCTCGTTTCTGTCATCCCTGAAAGAACCTGATCGTGCATGGGTAATGTAGTTATTGAGGAGGTCCGTCGCAAGGGTATGTTTCGTGATTCAAATGCCCCTGATAAGGTGGTGTAGCTCAAGTGTAAGCACCACCTCCTTTACTTGTCAATCTGTGGGGACGTGAGGATTGGTATGAAGACCATGAGTGAGTGAAGGCACAAGTGCATGAGTGAAAGCACACAAGCATGCACACACATACACACACACGCGCACATGGTAAGAGCAAAAGAGAGGAACAATGGAAAGCTTCAATTGCACAAGAACTCTCTTACAAAGCTTCAAAATCTAAGAAGCCAACTCTCTAACAAGCTAACCTAAAAAATGAGCTCTCTAGCTCTTTTTATAATTTTTTGGCTAGTTTTGGCCCTATTCAGACCTAGTGTTTGACCTAGTTAAAAATTTGGTTCCAAGGCTTATTTGAGGGCTCAAATGGACTCTAAAAATTATGAAAATTGATAGGTAGCTACTTCTAATACTCCTCAAGCTTGAGGACTCCTCGGCTTGAACAAAATGGAGTTGCAAAAAAAGACAAATAATATTTACAATGGTTTTTAGTGATAAAAATCACTATTTTTATGGGGATTTCTTTTGAAAATTCGATGTGTGCTTCTTGGAGGTCCCTACTTGCTCCTCTTCTGGTGTGTCCACTTCTTTGAAGCATTCCTTTGCCTTCTGCTTGACCTTGAGTGCCAACACTCGCCCCCTCTCGAGTCTGTCATCCCTGATAGACCCTTGTTGGAGTGGGTGTTCCCTGTAGTACCTTGAGAGATTATGTCCATCATGTATCAACAAGAGCGGTCTATCCTCCACATGTAGCAAGGTCGATTGTCCTTTTTTTCATTTTTTCACTACTAGCTATTGTAAGTCTTAGTCCCTTTGTAGGTGCTTCTTCCTTGGATTCCAGGGTGAATGTGTCATTGTGAGCTTCCAAAAATTGCTAGTTTCTCAAAAGAGGTTGTCAAGGTTGAGCTAGAGCAACATTTGGCGGTGGATTGCTTCCTTGCTATTGTAGTTGTTTTTAAAAGTCAAGCTTCAAGCTACAAATTCGTGGGGAATCTTTTATGGACATGTGGAGCAATCAAAGGAAGCCAAAAGCCACGAGATTCCATCAAGAAAAGTCACTCAACCACTCCCCAAGTCATCTCAACTAATTCCTCCAAGCTAGGAGGCTGATTTGGAAAGGTAGTTCCTAGATTTTAGGGGCACACTTCTCACTATAAAAGGAGCATGTATCCCGACTTCTTTTGGGCCATCTTCTTGGAGTTTTAGCTCATGTAAAGTGAGCACTAAGTGCTGGAGTTGTGATAAGCAAGCCCCTTGCTTGCTTGTTTGTTTTCTTTAAGTAGGCATATCTATGTGTGTGCGCAGGCAGTGTTGCAACTCTCTACCCCTGAGTTGTTAGCATTGGTTCTCCCTCATATTGTATCCATTTGATGTAATTCTTGTCTCATTGGATAGCTATAAATTTTATGTGTGTGCGCATGCAGTGTTGCAACTCTCTACCCCTGAGTTGTTAGCATTGGTTCTCCCTCATATTGTATCCATTTGATGTAATTCTTGTCTATTTTATGCTCACAAATTCTCTGGATCATTCTCTGAGTAATCTGGGAGCAACATTCATTTTAGTGAAGTTGTGTGATTGATATCTCTCTTAGTGTGTAGGCTCTGTTTGAAATATTTTGCTCTCTGTTGTAAGGGCTGGTTCTCCTTCTCTATGTATCCATTTGCTATGATTTTGGTGTCATTGGGTAGCTATTAGAGTCCTCTAAAGTTGACCAAAGTTTGATATTCATTCTCTGTATAATCTCTGAGAAAAGCTTGCTGGAGTGAAGTGAGGTATCTGCTTGATTGGCAGTTGTGAGCATTCAACTAGCTCATGTTGTAGACATTGTTTCTCCTTGTGTAGGCATCCATTTGAAGTGAAATTTGGTTTGTTGGAAAGCTCTTGGTGTCTACTACAGGTTTACAAAAGCTCACTGGAGTTCTCTACATATGCTCTGAGTAAGAGCATTTTTGGTGTGTAGAGGTCAAAGAAGGATACCTGTGGAGGTCATTCACGCTTCGTCGTTGCTTAGGGGTTGAGATACTTCCCCCATTAGTGGTATCAGAGCATTTGGGCATCTTGGAGGCATCACATACAAGCACGAAGACCTCTTGGAGTTGGTGGTTGAAGATTTGCATCAACAAAAGCTTCTTGGAGGTAGCTCACATCAAGGGGGAGCTATTCTACTCAAAGTTTCAAAGAGCACAAGGTGTCCATCTAAGGAAAACTTTGGATTGAGGTAACCTCAGAGCCTCATTTTCATTTTACACACATTGGAGCATTATCCAAGGGCTAGGTCAAGTATCAAAGACTAGATATGGGAGACTTCAACACTCAAATTGAAAAGCTAGACAAAGGGAACTATCAACCATGGAGATTTAGGGTCTCCAACTATCTTATGGGCAAGGGCCTTTGGGGGTTGATTAGTGGAAGTGAACCAAGACCTAGGTTGGATGAGAATCCAACCAATGATCAAGGAAGGGCCTTCAAGGAATGGAATGAAAGAGACAAGAGGGTTATCTTTATCCTTTCCCAACACATTAGCAATAGCATGATCGGCCATATCCAAGACTTGGATTCAAGCATGAAGGTATGGGAGACACTTGAAAGGCTTTATTCAACAAGCACCAAAGCAAGGAAGATCCAACTCAAGAATGAGCTCAACAACCTTAGGAAGAGCTCAGGGAGTAGCATAAATGACTACATACTTAAGGTCAAGGAGTTATCAGATGCATTGGGATCCATTGGAAGCCACGTAGAGGATGACGATCTTGGGGCTTATACTCTCAATGGTTTGAGAGATGATGAGAAGTGGAAACCCTTTACCACTTCAGTATATGTAAGGGATAATCTTCCCGATTTTGAGCAATTGGTTGCTCTCATGGTCACCGAAGAAATGAACATAGGTGGAAGTTCAACTAAAAGCAAGCATGCACAAGTTTTCTATGGAGGTAATCAAAGGGGCAAAGTAAGACGAGGACAAGGAAGGGGCAAAGGAAGGTTTGGAGGAAGGCAAGGCCACTCAAGCAATCAAGGACATGACCAAGGCACCTCATCACAAAGAGGGAGAGGAAGAACAAGAGGAAGAGGAGGACGACATCAACAAAACAAGAATCAAGATGGTGAAGGATGTTACATATGTGGCAAGTTTGGCCACTATGCTAGAGATTGCTACCAAGGAGGAAACCAAAGGAGCTATAATCAAGGTTCTTCATACAAAGGCCAAGGTAATTATGCTTCTACAAGTTCAGAAAATGACAATCTCTTGATGATGCACATGAATGGGAATTCAAGCAAAGTAGATAACACTTGGTATATTGATAGTGGATGTAGCAACCATATGAGTTGCAATGCTTCTTGGTTTACTAATCTACATGTTCCCAAAGGTAAAGGACATGTAGAAACAGGTGATGATACAGCCCATGAGATCTCCCATGTTGGAGATGTAGCTTTGGATGACAAGGAGGAAGGAAGATGTCTCAAGGATGTCTTGCATGTACCTACTATCACAAAGAACTTGGTGTCCGTTGGGCAAATGGTTGAAAGAGGCTATCAAGTAAAGTTCAACAAAGGTGGATGCTTTGTGGAGAACCCTAAGCAAGGTTACAAGGTCATAGCAAGAGGAAAGAAGCAAGGGAGACTCTTCACTTTGGAGGTAAATTCTCATTCCACTCAACATGTATACTTCACATATGGAAACAAGAGGATTTCAGAGTTGGACTTGTGGCACAAGAGGATAGGTCACATCAACATACAAAGAATGAAGGAAATGCAATTCAAGAGCCTGGTTGAAGGTCTTCCCAACTTCCAAGGACAATGTATGAAGCATTTATGTGAATCTTGTCAACTAGGGAAGCAAGCAAGACTTCCATTCAAGAAGAGTGGCTACATAAGCCAACATCCATTGGAGTTGATACATACAGATGTGTGGGGGCCAACCAAAGAGCAATCCATTGGAGGTAACAAGTACTTTGTCACTTTAATAGACGATTGCACAAGGATGGTTTGGGTTTATTTTATAAAAAACAAATCAAATGTGTTTACATGTTTCAAAGCATTCAAGGCAATGGTAGAGAAGGAAACAGGTACATATATCAAGAAGCTAAGGTCCGATGGAGGGGGAGAATATTTCTCCAATGAGTTTTCTGATTTTTTAATGGATCAAGGCATCAAGAGGCAAGTAACATGCAGGTACACCCCCCGACAAAATGGAGTAGCAGAGAGAAAAAATAGATACATTGCCGAGATCGCTAGAGCAATGCTTAATGAGGTGAATGTACCTAACATGTTTTGGAGTGATGCAGCAAATACCGCCGTGTATCTTATGAATAGGGCTCCTACCTCAGGGATCCATGGCTTGACACCATATCAAGCCTATTATGGTAAGAAACCTGATCTTTCCCACTTGAAGATATTTGGATGTACTTGTTATGTACATGTGCCAAGTGAATTGAGGCACAAGCTACAACCAAAGGCAGAAAAGTGTGTGTTTCTAGGATATTCAAATGATCATAAAGGTTACAGGTGCTTCAACCCAAACACAAAGGACTTGAGGATATCAAGGGATGTAGCATTTGATGAGCTACTCCCTTGGTATAAGAAGTATGATTGTATGCAGGACTATGAAGAAGAAAAGCATGGACATGATGAAGAACAAATCGACCTAGAGCTAAGCGGCCCAAGGTGTTCCATCAATGAAGATAGTTCAAGCATGAACTCACCATGGAGGGGGAGATCTTCATCAAGCTATGAAGCACAATCAATCAACAAAGGCAAAGCAACATTGGAGGAGTTGGATGAAGAAGGTAATGAAGTTGAAGATGATGAAGGACACATGATGGAGAAAGAAGCCATGTCAAAGAAAGAGATCAAGTTCCCAAGGCAAAGGAGGTTTATTCCTCCAAAAGGTGAAGAAAGGAAGTCTTCTAGAGTTAAGTATCCAACTCAAAGGTTTACTTATGATTCATACATGGCAACTCATTATGCATATACGAACAAAGTAGTAGAAGATCATGAGCCCGATTGCTATGAAGATGCAAGCAGGTACACCGAATGGAAAGAGGCAATGCAAGAAGAGATCGACGCACTTGAGGAGAATCAAACATGGACTCTAGTGCCCAAGAAGGATAACATGAAGGTAATAGGTAATAAGTGGGTGTATAAAGTAAAGAGGAATTCAGATGGATCTATTTCTAGGTTCAAAGCAAGATTGGTGGCCAAGGGTTTTGCACAAACATATGGAGTGGACTTTGAAGAGACATTCAGCCCCGTGGCAAAGATGAGCACCATTAGGACACTCATTGCAATGGCTGCTAGCAAAGGATGGAAGCTTTTCCAATTGGATATCAAGAATGCCTTTCTCAATGGAGACTTGGAAGAAGAGGTATACATGGAGCAACCACTAGGTTTTGTTCATAAAGAGTTTCCACATCATGTTTGTAGGTTGAAGAAGGCACTTTATGGCCTAAAGCAAGCTCCAAGGGCTTGGAACCAAAGATTGGTGGACTATTTGATCAAATGTGGTTACAATCAATGCAAGGCGGATCCATCTCTCTTCATCAAACAAAGAGGAGAACTTGTAGTCTACATGTGCGTGTATGTAGATGATCTTATCATTACAGGTAATGATACAAAGGGCATTGAGGAGATCAAGGCAAAGCTTGGAAATGAGTTTAGGATCTCTGATCTTGGAGATCTTAGGTATTTTCTTGGCATTGAAGTTGTATACAAAGAAGAAGGTATTATGCTAATACAAAGGAAGTATATTCTAGACCTACTTGAGAGGTTTGGGATGCTACATTGCAAGCCTATTTCAAATCCCATGGAAGTTAATGTAAAGCTAAGCTCCATTGATGGAGAGCCATTAGAGGATGTAACCTTGTATCGATCTATTGTAGGATCTTTCAATTATGCCACAATAACTAGGCCCGACATAGCATATGGAGTTGGAGTGTTATCACAATTTATGCATAGTCCAAGGACTACACACTTGCAGGCTGCAAGAAGAATGTTACGATATCTCAAGGCCACTATAAATGAAGGATTGTTCTATTCATTTGATGATGATATGCAGGTCAAAGCTTATTCTGATGCCGATTGGGCCGGTTCGAAGGAGGATAGAAGAAGTACAAGTGGTTACCTAGTCATGTTAGGTAGCAAGATCATCTCATGGATTTCAAAGAAGCAACCCACGGTGGCATTATCTTCCACCGAGGCTGAGTATAGAGCTTTGGCTCAAGTCACATGTGAGCTAATGTGGATTAAGAAGTTATTTATGGAGCTTAATTTGCAGGTTGACACATATCCAATTTTTTGTGACAATATGAGTAGCATTCATCTAGCATCGAATCCTGTCTATCATGCTAGAACCAAGCATATTGAAGTGCACTATCACTTCATAAGGGAAAAGGTGATATCGAAGGAAGTTTCAGTACATCATATTGGTACCAAGGACCAAGTTGCCGACATGTTTACAAAGGCTTTGGATGGGATGAAGATTTCAAAATTCAAGCAATGCATCAACATGAAGGAGCTTGGATGAGGACGAAGAATTGAAGCTTGAGGGGGAGTGTTAAAAGTCAAGCTTCAAGCTACAAATTCGTGGGGAATCTTTTATGGACATGTGGAGCAATCAAAGGAAGCCAAAAGCCACGAGATTCCATCAAGAAAAGTCACTCAACCACTCCCCAAGTCATCTCAACTAATTCCTCCAAGTTAGGAGGCTGATTTGGAAAGGTAGTTCCTAGATTTTAGGGGCACACTTCTCACTATAAAAGGAGCATGTATCCCGACTTCTTTTGGGCCATCTTCTTGGAGTTTTAGCTCATGTAAAGTGAGCACTAAGTGCTGGAGTTGTGATAAGCAAGCCCCTTGCTTAAGCTAGCCCCTTGCTTGCTTGTTTGTTTTCTTTAAGTAGGCATATCTATGTGTGTGCGCAGGCAGTGTTGCAACTCTCTACCCCTGAGTTGTTAGCATTAGTTCTCCCTCATATTGTATCCATTTGATGTAATTCTTGTCTCATTGGATAGCTATAAATTTTATGTGTGTGCGCAGGCAGTGTTGCAACTCTCTACCCCTGAGTTGTTAGCATTGGTTCTCCCTCATATTGTATCCATTTGATGTAATTCTTGTCTATTTTATGCTGACAAATTCTCTGGATCATTCTCTGAGTAATCTGGGAGCAACATTCATTTTAGTGAAGTTGTGTGATTGATATCTCTCTTAGTGTGTAGGCTCTGTTTGAAATATTTTGCTCTCTGTTGTAAGGGCTGGTTCTCCTTCTCTATGTATCCATTTGCTATGATTTTGGTGTCATTGGGTAGCTATTAGAGTCCTCTAAAGTTGACCAAAGTTTGATATTCATTCTCTGTATAATCTCTGAGAAAAGCTTGCTGGAGTGAAGTGAGGTATCTGCTTGATTGGCAGTTGTGAGCATTCAACTAGCTCATGTTGTAGACATTGTTTCGCCTTGTGTAGGCATCCATTTGAAGTGAAATTTGGTTTGTTGGAAAGCTCTTGGTGTCTACTACAGGTTTACAAAAGCTCACTGGAGTTCTCTACATATGCTCTGAGTAAGAGCATTTTTGGTGTGCAGAGGTCAAAGAAGGATACCTGTGGAGGTCATTCACGCTTCCTCGTTGCTTAGGGGTTGAGATACTTCCCCCATCAGTGGTATCAGAGCATTTGGGCATCTTGGAGGCATCACATACAAGCACGAAGACCTCTTGGAGTTGGTGGTTGAAGATTTGCATCAACAAAAGCTTCTTGGAGGTAGCTCACATCAAGGGGAAGCTATTCTACTCAAAGTTTCAAAGAGCACAAGGTGTCCATCTAAGGAAAGCTTTGGATTGAGGTAACCTCAGAGCCTCATTTTCATTTTACACACATTGGAGCATTATCCAAGGGCTAGGTCAAGTATCAAAGACTAGATATGGGAGACTTCAACACTCAAATTGAAAAGCTAGACAAAGGGAACTATCAACCATGGAGATTTAGGGTCTCCAACTATCTTATGGGCAAGGGCCTTTGGGGGTTGATTAGTGGAAGTGAACCAAGACCTAGGTTGGATGAGAATCCAACCAATGATCAGAGAAGGGCCTTTAGGGAATGGAATGAAAGAGACAAGAGGGTTATCTTTATCCTTTCCCAACACATTAGCAATAGCATGATCGGCCATATCCAAGACTTGGATTCAAGCATGAAGGTATGGGAGACACTTGAAAGGCTTTATTCAACAAGCACCAAAGCAAGGAAGATCCAACTCAAGAATGAGCTCAACAACCTTAGGAAGAGCTCAGGGAGTAGCATAAATGACTACATACTTAAGGTCAAGGAGTTATCAGATGCATTGGGATCCATTGGAAGCCACGTAGACGATGACGATCTTGTGGCTTATACTCTCAATGGTTAGAGAGATAATGAGAAGTGGAAACCCTTTACCACTTCAGTATATGTAAGGGATAATCTTCCCGATTTTGAGCAATTGGTTGCTCTCATGGTCATCGAAGAAATGAACATAGGTGGAAGTTCAACTAAAAGCAAGGATGCACAAGTTTCTATGCAGGTAATCAAAGGGGCAAAGGAAGACGAGGACAAGGAAGGGGCAAAGGAAGGTTTGGAGGAAGGCAAGGCCACTCAAGCAATCAAGGACATGACCAAGGCAGCTCATCACAAAGAGGGAGAGGAAGAACAAGAGGAAGAGGAGGATGACATCAACAAAACAGGAATCAAGATGGTGAAGGATGTTACATATGTGGCAAGTTTGGCCACTATGCCAGAGATTGCTACCAAGGAGGAAACCAAAGGAGCTATAATCAAGGTTCTTCATACAAAGGCCAAGGTAATCATGCTTCTACAAGTTCAGAAAATGACAATCTCTTGATGATGCACATGAATGGGAATTCAAGCAAAGTAGATAACACTTGGTATATTGATAGTGGATGTAGCAACCATATCATAGTTGCAATGCTTCTTGGTTTACTAATCTACATGTTCCCAAAGGTAAAGGACATGTAGAAACAGGTGATGATACAGCCCATGAGATCTCCCATGTTGGAGATGTAGCTTTGGATGACAAGGAGGAAGGAAGATGTCTCAAGGATGTCTTGCATGTACCTACTATCACAAAGAACTTGGTGTCCGTTGGGCAAATGGTTGAAAGAGGCTATCAAGTAAAGTTCAACAAAGGTGGATGCTTTGTGGAGAACCCTAAGCAAGGTTACAAGGTCATAGCAAGAGGAAAGAAGCAAGGGAGACTCTTCACTTTGGAGGTAAATTCTCATTCCACTCAACATGTATACTTCACATATGGAAACAAGACGATTTCGGAGTTGGACTTGTGGCACAAGAGGATAGGTCACATCAACATACAAAGAATGAATGAAATGCAATTCAAGAGCCTGGTTGAAGGTCTTCCCAACTTCCAAGGACAAGGTATGAAGCATTTATGTGAATCTTGTCAACTAGCGAAGCAAGCAAGACTTCCATTCAAGAAGAGTGGCTACATAAGCCAACATCCATTGGAGTTGATACATACAGATGTGTGGGGGCCAACCAAAGAGCAATCCATTGGAGGTAACAAGTACTTTGTCACTTTTATAGATGATTGCACAAGGATGGTTTGGGTTTATTTTATAAAAAACAAATCAGATGTGTTTACATGTTTCAAAGCATTCAAGGCAATGGTAGAGAAGGAAACAGGTACATATATCAAGAAGCTAAGGTCCGATGGAGGGGGAGAATATTTCTCCAATGAGTTTTCTGATTTTTTAATGGATCAAGGCATCAAGAGGCAAGTAACATGCAGGTACACCCCCCAACAAAATGGAGTAGCAGAGAGAAAAAATAGATACATTGCCGAGATCGCTACAGCAATGCTTAATGAGATGAATGTACCTAACATGTTTTGGAGTGATGCAGCAAATACCGCCGTGTATCTTATGAATAGGGCTCCTACCTCAGGGATCCATGGCTTGACACCATATCAAGCCTATTATGGTAAGAAACCTGATCTTTCTCACTTGAAGATATTTGGATGTACTTGTTATGTACATGTGCCAAGTGAATTGAGGCACAAGCTACAACCAAAGGCAGAAAAGTGTGTGTTTCTAGGATATTCAAATGATCATAAAGGTTACAGGTGCTTCAACCCAAACACAAAGGACTTGAGGATATCAAGGGATGTAGCATTTGATGAGCTACTCCCTTGGTATAAGAAGTATGATTGTATGCAGGACTATGACGAAGCAAAGCATGGACATGATGAAGAACAAATCGACCTAGAGCTAAGCGGCCCAAGGTGTTCCATCAATGAAGATAGTTCAAGCATGAACTCACCATGGAGGGGGAGATCTTCATCAAGCTATGAAGCACAATCAATCAACAAAGGCAAAGCAACATTGGTGGAGTTGGATGAAGAAGGTAATGAAGTTGAAGATGATGAAGGACACATGATGGAGAAAGAAGCCATGTCAAAGAAAGAGATCAAGTTCCCAAGGCAAAGGAGGTTTATTCCTCCAAAAGGTGAAGAAAGGAAGTCTTCTAGAGTTAAGTATCCAACTCAAAGGTTTACTTATGATTCATACATGGCAACTCATTATGCATATATGAACAAAGTAGTAGAAGATCATGAGCCCGATTGCTATGAAGATGCAAGCAGGTACACCGAATGGAAAGAGGCAATGCAAGAAGAGATCGACGCACTTGAGGAGAATCAAACATGGACTCTAGTGCCCAAGAAGGATAACATGAAGGTAATAGGTAATAAGTGGGTGTATAAAGTAAAGAGGAATTCAGATGGATCTATTTCTAGGTTCAAAGCAAGATTGGTGGCCAAGGGTTTTGCACAAACATATGGAGTGGACTTTGAAGAGACATTCAGCCCCGTGGCAAAGATGAGCACCATTAGGACACTCATTGCAATGGCTGCTAGCAAAGGATGGAAGCTTTTCCAATTGGATATCAAGAATGCCTTTCTCAATGGAGACTTGGAAGAAGAGGTATACATGGAGCAACCACTAGGTTTTGTTCATAAAGAGTTTCCACATCATGTTTGTAGGTTGAAGAAGGCACTTTATGGCCTAAAGCAAACTCCAAGGGCTTGGAACCAAAGATTGGTGGACTATTTGATCAAATGTGGTTACAATCAATGCAAGGTGGATCCATCTCTCTTCATCAAACAAAGAGGAGAACTTGTAGTCTACATGTGCGTGTATGTAGATGATCTTATCATTACAGGTAATGATACAAAGGGCATTGAGGAGATCAAGGCAAAGCTTGGAAACGAGTTTAGGATCTCTGATCTTGGAGATCTTAGGTATTTTCTTGGCATTGAAGTTGTATACAAAGAAGAAGGTATTATGCTCATACAAAGGAAGTATATTCTAGACCTATTAGGTGGTTACCTAGTCATGCTAGGTAGCAAGATCATCTCATGGATTTCAAAGAAGCAACCCACGGTGGCATTATCTTCCACCGAGGCTGAGTATAGAGCTATGGCTCAAGTCACATGTGAGCTAATGTGGATTAAGAAGTTATTTATGGAGCTTAATTTGCAGGTTGACACATATCCAATTTTTTGTGACAATATGAGTAGCATTCATCTAGCATCGAATCCTGTCTATCATGCTAGAACCAAGCATATTGAAGTGCACTATCACTTCATAAGGGAAAAGGTGATATCAAAGGAAGTTTCAGTACATCATATTGGTACCAAGGACCAAGTTGCCGACATGTTTACAAAGGCTTTGGATGGGATGAAGATTTCAAAATTCAAGCAATGCATCAACATGAAGGAGCTTGGATGAGGACGAAGAATTGAAGCTTGAGGGGGAGTGTTAAAAGTCAAGCTTCAAGCTACAAATTCGTGGGGAATCTTTTATGGACATGTGGAGCAATCAAAGGAAGCCAAAAGCCACGAGATTCCATCAAGAAAAGTCACTCAACCACTCCCCAAGTCATCTCAACTAATTCCTCCAAGTTAGGAGGCTGATTTGGAAAGGTAGTTCCTAGATTTTAGGGGCACACTTCTCACTATAAAAGGAGCATGTATCCCGACTTCTTTTGGGCCATCTTCTTGGAGTTTTAGCTCATGTAAAGTGAGCACTAAGTGCTGGAGTTGTGATAAGCAAGCCCCTTGCTTAAGCTAGCCCCTTGCTTGCTTGTTTGTTTTCTTTAAGTAGGCATATCTATGTGTGTGCGCAGGCAGTGTTGCAACTCTCTACCCCTGAGTTGTTAGCATTGGTTCTCCCTCATATTGTATCCATTTGATGTAATTCTTGTCTCATTGGATAGCTATAAATTTTATGTGTGTGCGCAGGCAGTGTTGCAACTCTCTACCCCTGAGTTGTTAGCATTGGTTCTCCCTCATATTGTATCCATTTGATGTAATTCTTGTCTATTTTATGCTCAAAAATTCTCTGGATCATTCTCTGAGTAATCTGGGAGCAACATTCATTTTAGTGAAGTTGTGTGATTGATATCTCTCTTAGTGTGTAGGCTCTGTTTGAAATATTTTGCTCTCTGTTGTAAGGGCTGGTTCTCCTTCTCTATGTATCCATTTGCTATGATTTTGGTGTCATTGGGTAGCTATTAGAGTCCTCTAAAGTTGACCAAAGTTTGATATTCATTCTCTGTATAATCTTTGAGAAAAGCTTGCTGGAGTGAAGTGAGGTATCTACTTGATTGGCAGTTGTGAGCATTCAACTAGCTCATGTTGTAGACATTGTTTCTCCTTGTGTAGGCATCCATTTGAAGTGAAATTTGGTTTGTTGGAAAGCTCTTGGTGTCTACTACAGGTCTACAAAAGCTCACTGGAGTTCTCTGCATATGCTCTGAGTAAGAGCATTTTTGGTGTGCAGAGGTCAAAGAAGGATACCTGTGGAGGTCATTCACGCTTCGTCGTTGCTTAGGGGTTGAGATACTTCCCCCATCAGTTGTAACCTAATGTCCTCTAGATCTTTCAAAGATGATGTTCATAGTAGTCATGCCAAGTACTCAACCCATAGTGAATGATGGGTAAGTGTTTTAGTGCATGGGTTGAAGAAAATATGTGCCTTGTGCACAGCCTTGTAATGTCACCCTATGCATGCTTACTTGGGGAATGTAGTTCAAAACGGATGGTGAAAAAAATTGGGTCTTGAGCTAAGTGCTCAAGGGTATGCTGACGAAGAGTTTTCCTAATCTACTAGTGTTGTCGTGATACCCAAGTAATGAATTCTTACCATAAAAGGTCAATCGATATTCTGCTCTTCGTGTTGTACTCCCATCATAGTGATTGACCAATGACATATCTTCTGTGGTTGATGAATGTCCATCTTGATGATGCGCTCATGAGATTCTTCTAGTGCATGGTCATGTCCCTCTCTTCAATGCAATATTTCCAAATACTAGGAATTGAATTTCTTTATATTCCTTAACAAACAACATTGGGTAACTATAACAAGCTTAGTTTCGCCTATTCTCATTAGCTCACCATAAGTAGGAGTCTTCTCACCCAGTATACATATAAGGATGTGCAGGATACTAGAACTACCCATTGTAGATATCTCCTTGGATGCTCTCGTACATATAGCAGTTAAGCAGTGCTCAAGTTGCAGTCCTTCAAGCTCCTCCCTCCTACCATGGTAAAGGGGAACAATAGTTGTGGATGCCATGTTCATGCTAAGTTCTGGACATCTACTAGATAAGGCAACAATAATATCATCTGCTAGCCGAGACACTTCCATCAAGATTGATAAATGCCCAATAATCAATGATTCCACCTTCAACGAAGCATGAATCATTCATGTTCCATGAGCTAAACCTGGGAACAAGCTCTCTTTTTTTTTTTGAATATTGTCACTAAACATGAAGAAAGATGTTAGTATCAATAAAATAATTTACATATATCAAATGTGTCTCATGTGCCTGGGATTCATAATTGTGCCTATGCGTAGCCGTGCAATGTGGCCCTATATTAATGCATACTCTAGAAACGCATGACCTGAATGGTGCAAAAGATACGGTTATGCCAAAGGCACATGGTTGTTGCACGTCGAGGCTCTCAATGTTCTTGTAGATGTGGATGCAGCCTTTGTTGAGGTATCCATTGGACCTTGAAATGATGTTAACGATGGATTGTTGACTAACAACTGATTATTCTTCCTTATGGGGATCCATTTGAGAAGAGTGTTTGGCTGCGAAGTGAACACCTTTGGCCGCTTCATGCTTGGATGGTTTCTTGACTTTTGTGTCCCTTGTGGTTGGCTCTTTGGTTTTGTAGGGGCCATTGGTGCTTTTGGCTTCCAAACCCATATCCTTGATGATTTTATTCTTACCATTGCGGAAGAGGTGAACTGATCTTCTTTTGATCTTCGTGCTTGGTTCCAACTCATTCTTCTCCTGGGTTTCTTTGTTGAGACTTTCCTTGGTAATGAGAGCCGAGGATTTTGTGCATGTAAGAGTTCCTTGGGTACCCACATGTGTAATCTCCCTTGTTGAGCTACCACTAATTTCTTAGGTACCCAAATATGTATGTGATTGTGGTCGACCTTCATTGACTACTTTGGTACCCAAATTTGCACTACTCTTTGAGATGGAGATCTTCGTTGTTCTGCTACTTGCTGCCTTTGTTGTCTACGCTGCTTCTTTGGTAATGAATTTGACTTCACTAGTGTGATTGGTTGCTCTCCCTTTCGTAGCCAAATCCGCTTCATGCTCGAAACTACTTTCTTCTTGAAATGTGTTTGTTGAGCCGATATAGTAGATGTCTTGTACTGTTTCTCTTGCTTGTGTGGTTGAACTGCTATAGATGGTTGCAACTTTGTAAAAGATGGAAGTCTCAATGGGTCTCCGCTTTTATTGGAAGCAGCATCCACTAGTAGGTCTTCTATCTAGAATGCTACAAACCCAGTCTCCATCAGTGTATCCATGAACCTGCAAATCTACACTAGCTTTATACAACAATGCATAATTCAAAGTAGCACTCACATAACTTAGAGTGCACCTCAGAGCATCTAAATGTGGCTTCCTAGGAACCTTCATAAATTGAATTTCAAGTCCAACAGTGTAGCTTAGATCAGGCCTTGTAATTGTGAGATTTATCAGACTTCCCATAAATTTCCTGTACATAGTAGCATTTTCCAATGCTTTACCTAATGCAATATCCAACTTCAAATTCTGATCTAATGGCATAGAAATTGTCTTACAATCAGCCATACCATACTTTTGTAACATACTCAAGGCATATTTCCTCGACGGCATTCACCTGTTTCTGTGTGTATAAACTCAATGTGCAAGAAATATTACAACACACCAAGATCATTCATGTCAAATTCTTGCATAAGGAGATGCTTTACCTCTTTAATGATTTCTTCATTATCACCACTTACAATCAAGTCATCAATATAAATAGCCACAATCGTGGTGCCATCATCACACTTCCTTGCATATAGTGAATGATCTGCATCACACATAGATAATGCAATGGTGGTTAAGTAATCAACAATCCTTGCATTCATCATATGATGTTGAACCATGACCAGCTTCTCAGAATCATTTGCACTTGTGGATGCATAGTTGTTTTGTGACCTTCTGTTATTTTAATTCTTCAACCTACAATCATGTTCAAAGTGTCTAGGTTTACCACAATTCTAGCATCCTTTAATGTCATTACCTGAATCATTTCTTTGGAAATTTCTAATGCCTCTTTGGCTCCCCTTGCCTCAGAATTGTCCTCTACCTCCTACATGATTCTGATCTTGACCTTGGTCTTGGTTATTGTTTCCTCTTCCACTTCTAAAGCCTCTACCTTTGCCTCTTTCTCTACTAGAACTAGGATTTCCTTGGGAGTTTGAGCCCTCACCAAGATTCTTTTCTTCAATAATCAGCATGGATACTAGATCAGCAAAATTCAAAATATTTTCTCTGGTCTGAATAGATGTTTTGAACTGCTTATATGGAGCTCCTAAACCACAAAGGCACACTTCCACCTTATCATCAGCATCTACATTCATGCCAATAGATGCAAACGACTCACATATGCTTTTTATTTTTAGAGTGTACTCACTTACCGATATGCCCTTTTTCTCGAGTGTATGCAGCTCATTCTTGAGTTGCAACTTTTGTGCCTTTGTATTGGTCTCATACAATGTGACCAAAAAATTCTAGACCTTTTTCAAAGTCTTGGCATCTTGTATGTGCCCAATCATGGTATCCTATAAACTAATAGATAGCCAATACATTACCTTTCGTGCCACTTGATTTCATTCTTCATTTGCTCTTAACTGCTCCACAGTCCGATTCCTCTCTAATAACTGTGGAGCATTATCATTCTCTCCTTTGATGTATTTCCAATATCCTTTTCCCATCACGAAATTTGTCATTCTAAATCTCCAAGCATGGAAGTTATTCTTTTCTAGCTTATTGCTGATAAGTTGACTCATTCCATCCACATTTGCCATTTCTATAGCAAAACTTCTGCTTGAACACTATTGCACTTTGACAGGACAATTTGATCTCATAAAAGCAGTTTTTGTGTATCAATAGTACATGAAATCGCTTGAAATTTTGGATCTCAAATATAAGTATTGCCGAACAGGATTTAGGTTAAAGTTTTGCAAATCGACCTAATTTTTTTGCGGGCCCCCTTGGCAGGCTCGAAACCAAGGTCGAGATGGCTCCGAAATAGAAATTTGACAAAAACAAGTGACCCTAAAGGGATTACCCTCGAAATTAATTTGAGGCCTTCTACATTGATGCCAATTTTCGAAGCAATATGAGGTCTTTTATGAATCCCACTTTATCTATGCCTTCTTGCATACTCTTCACTGTTGGCCTTCTCCACAAGCTCTCTATAGTGACACTAGCTATGATACCATGTCACGAGGAAGAAGATAAGGAAGAGAGCTCACACTCACACGAACTCTCAAAATCAAAGAGGAGCACACACATAGATTGAGGCAAGGAAGAATGATCTTCTTCTTCTTCTTCTTCTTCTTCTATTACATAAAAAGAATGTACAAGAATGACCTAAAACAACAATACAACAAGTGCAATATATAAAAAACAATACATAAGGAAAATCCTAATGTCCATGAATGAGTGAGCTAGCAAGAAACAAATGTGCCATCACTCTTAGTAAATAAATCTAATAAAGCTCAATGAAGTATCACTGACATATATAGGCTTGACCACTATACATGTTAGAGAAACGAAAAAATGATACGTGTCATCTTGGATCATCACATGTTGAGCTTGATATCTCAACAATTAGTAGAACAACTCAACAATTGAAAAGGTTAGGTGTGTATTGGTTGGATATGCAAAAAGATGTGCATGAATATGTAACTAATTGCCAAGTATGTCAAGAGAATACACCTGAGGAACATTCTTCACTATGTTATCCTACAATTGCCCCCAAATGGAGTAAAGCATTAGTCAAATTTTTGAAATCACATATGTACTCGAAAGGAGAAAGCCTACCAAGAATATGGACACTGGAATAACAAAACAAGTACTATGCAATTATTGGAAAACAATTACTTAAACATGGGAAGGATAATCAATTATGCATATGTGTGCACGAAGGAGAATACCTTTCTATTCTCAAAATGGCACATGCATGAACAGTTGGAGGTCATTTGTCAGCCAACAAAATAGTAAAAATGATTCTCTTTGCAGTCTTATGGTGGCCTACTTTACACATGGATGCTAAGACTTATGTACGGAGTTATGACACATGTCAGCAAACAAAGTATCCAATATAACGGGATGATATGCCCTTAAGACCCATGATTAGTGCAAGAGTTTTCTCAAAATGGGGCATCAACTTTATTGGACTAGTAAACCCCCCCCCATCAAAAGGATCACATGCTGAATACATCATAATAGCTACTGACTATTTGACAAAATGGGTAGAAGCAAAAGATACTAGAAAAATGATGCTCAAACTGCAACAAAATTCCTGTTCGAAAACATATTCACTCGATTCAGACTCCATATTGAGATAGTAAGTGATAGAGGTACACACTTCATTAATGAAGTCATTGAGTCACTCATGAACAAATTTTTAGTGATTCATAAAAAGTAAGCACCCTATCACCCACAAGCTAATGGACAAGTCGAAAGTTTAAATAAATTGTTATGTAATGTGCTAACTAAGATAGTCAATAATGGAAGTTTGAATAGGGATAAATAATTGCATCATGCAATATGGGCCTTCTAACTAGCATAAAAAATAGATATCTGTACAAATCCTTTTGATCTAGTCTATGGATAGAATGCAATATTACCAATTGATTTCTTAGTCCCTACTCTACGAGTAGTTGAGAAGTATGAGTGGACATGAATTATTAAAACAGTTGGATCACATAGAGAAATTGCACAAGACTAGATTACAAGTTGTAGTAGACATCTATGTAGCAAAGACAAGGGAAACAACTTATTACGATGCTCATATAAAGGATAAGGACTTACGGAAGGAGATCTAGTGTTGGTGTACACACTAAAACAACATGCAAATAATAGAAGAAGAGAGAAAACGAGAATAAGCGCAATTGGAACCCTTAGAGTGAATAGGGAAACAAAAGGAATGGATACGACAACATGATGAAAGGTACTTACATGGAGAAGAGCTTATAAAAACCATAGGTAATTTCATACAACAACCATACTTAAACCTAGGTATTGGTAAAGAAGAATACCAACTTGTGGATTCATTAATTAACATGGGAGTAGCTCTAAGCAGTATATGAGCTTCTTTAGTTGAGAAGCTAAAGGCACAACTCATTCCAAAGAAGGCACATATGATAGGGATGGGAGGCAACATCACTGAATGTCTAAGAGAAATATACATGTCTTTACATTTAGGAAATAATACCATGTAGCAAAGGCTCTTAGTCTGTAAAGACTCACACCTTTTGGACGAATTGGTCCTAGGACAAGATTGGATTTTTGAATTTGACATAACTATCCATCTAGCTCAAGGATATATATCTTCAAAAATAGGTTATGGAGAGCTTTTTAGCCTACTGGACAAGAAACCCTTAAAATCCACATGTGAGGAAAACCCTAGGATCACAAGTCTAGGTAAACATATTGAAGGAATACCATCAAAACACTTGTCAACCAATTCTACTATTCTATGTACACCTACATCTTGTTCTAATTTGCCTAATTAGCATATTCCTTCTTCTCAACAAATTGATCATGAGCGACTTAGTGAGATTATTCATCCTAAAGAAAATTGTGAGAAAGTACCACTTATCCATCTTCGATGGCAACACAAAAACGGCATCATCAAGGTGGAAGACAAGTATGGATTCGCAGGGATCAACTTCAACAATACAAAAAGGAAAACTTGGAGGCGCACAAAAACCCTAAAAAGACAAGGAACCCACAAAGAGCAAAGCCTATGGTAGAATGGATCAAGGATACTACAAGTGTGGATACCCGAATGATTAGTGGAAGCTCAAAGATCACAACAACAAGTGTGGATATCAAGGAAGACAATGGAAAGAGCGAAGGGGGAAATAAAGAATTTAGACAAAGCAACTTGTAGTCTTGTCAACAACTTCAAAGTCTCCTCTAAAGGCAAAGGGAACAGAGGATCAACAAAGAAGAAAAAGCTCGAGAAGAAAGACAAACACATATGGAGGATTAAAGCAAAGGATGTAAATTCAACATCACAATGTAAGAATCAGAGCACAATATTAATGTGGAGACCTAAGGACCGACAAGGAACGTGCCAAACCAAGAAACTAGATCAATCTTGCACTCATGCTGAGCTGGATATACATAACATATGTACTATAGGACTACACTACAAGGCCTTTCATTTGGCACAAAACTTCTTGAACTGGTTTAGTGGTGCACATTTCCTTCCAAGGAATAAAACTTGGCTTGTACCATAGTAGTTTAGGAAATTTCAGTAACACATACTAACAATTGCTTCAGCTATGACTAGCTTTTATGTTTTCTTTTAGAAATAAAAAAGAAAAAAAAGAAAATGAGAAAAAAGATCACCAGGTATTGTTGGGAATCAAACTCATAACCCGGTTAGGAGTATGATGGGCTAACCACTTGTCCCAAAAGCCATGGTTGAGGATTAGTTCCTAATCCTCTCTCTTAAGGTGTGGTTCAACCATTTCCTGATAGGATTATGTGACATTCCTTTCCCCTTAGACTAAGCATTGCCCTCAATTCTCACTTGTGGACCCTTCTCACTCTCTTGGACCCACTTTCCATGCATGAGTGCTTCCACCAACCTCAAACTCCAGCACATGGACCAAATTTGGACCTATCCCACCCTCTATGGGTACCCAAATGCCCATGCACCTTCATCTAAGGCTAGTTTCACACTCACCACAAATAAGCGCTTTTTCCAAGTGCCCCCCAGTGACGTGCAAACCTCCATGTTGCCCGAGTGACGTGCAAACCTTCATGTTGCCCGAGTGACGTGCAAACCTTTGATAAAAATGTTGGGAATCGAAGTCACAACCTCCAGGTTAAGAGTACGATGGGCTAACCACTTGCCCCAAAAGCCATGGTTGAGGATTACTTCCTAATCCTCTCTCTTAAGGTGTGGTTCAACCATCTCCTACTAGGATTATGTGATAGGTATCATGATCTACTCAAACTTGTGAGAAGGGAGCAAGATCACAACGAAAAATGATTGACTGCACACTTCAGATTTGAAATTAATCATTGATTCTATTCCAAGTGTAGATGGCTTCTTAAGAGTTTGAAGCAACACATCAAGAGGAGATCTTGGAATTCCCTTTTGAAAGTGCAATCAAAGCAAGAGGACATTGGTTTTGCAAAGAGCAATGAGCGGATGATCATTTATTTTTAATCACAATGAGAATCATGGATAGGGATCCCCAATTCCCTATGATGTCTCAAGATTTCAAGTGCTGCATGAATTACCACACACAATCAAAACATGGAAAAAAGTTGGCATTGAAAAATACTTGATGTTGCCAATCTATAAGCCAGATTTTGAAAGGTGTACCCAAGTCATGAACACCCTACAACCTACATTGGATATGCAAATAGTGCTTGAAGCCAAGGTGATGAATTTACAAGGAAATTGGCAAATGATCAAGTTCACACATCTTTGGCTGGACAAAGGACATACTCACAAACATGAAGGATGAGAGTCATGAAGCGAAGAAACGAACATTTTTGGATATTCAAAGAATAGATATAGAAGAATCCGTGCGGTTCGTGCATCAACACTTCTGCTTCCCGAATATGCACAGATACACACCACATAAAATTTGTCATGAGGAAGGAGATAAGGAAGAGAGCTCACACACACACTCTCACTCTCAAGAGAAGCATACACAGATTGAGGAAAGGAAGAATAATCTTCTTCTTCTTCTTCTATTACATAAAGAGGAACGTACAAGAATGACCTAAAAACAAGAATACAACAAGTGCAATATATAAAAATCACTACATAAGGAAAAACCTAATGTCTGCGAATGAGTGAGCTGGCAAGGAACAAATGTGCCATCACTCTTGATAGATAAATCCAATAAATCTCAATGAACTATCCCTGACATATAACGGTGTGACCACTATACATGTCAGAGAAACAAAAAATTGGTACGTGTCATCCTAGATCATCACATGTTGATCTTGATATCTCAACACTCCCCCTCAAGCTCAATGCCATATCTTGTAATCCAAGCATCTCCTGAAACGTCTTCAACTTCTCAACTCCAAGTGCTTTGGTGAAAATATCAGCAACCTGCTCATCTGTTCTCACATAAACAAGATCAATATCACCTACTAATACCTTCTCTCTGATGAAGTGATAATGTACCTCGATATGCTTTTTCTAGCATGGAAAATAGGGTTCCGTGCTAACTGTATGCTACTAAGATTATCATAATAAATGGTGATAGGTTTTTGCATTTCCACACCTAGATCTGCAAGTAGCATCTCGAGCAATGTTGGCTCACATGCTGTCATTGCAGCACCTCTATATTTAGCCTCTGTACTCAACAAAGCAACAGTGGGTTGCTTCTTGCTACTCCATGTAATAGTTGCACTCCAGAGTGAGAATAGAAAACCACTAATAGATCTTCTATCTGCAATGCTACCAGCCCAATCGACATCGGTGTATCCAAAAACCTACAAATCTACAACAACCTCATAAAACAATGCATAATCCAAAGTAGCACTCACCTAATGTAGAGTGCACCTCAGAGCATCCAAATGTGGCTTCATAGGAACCTGCATAAACTGACTTTCAAGTCCAATAGTATAACTTAGATGAGGCCTTGTAATTGTGAGATATATAAGACTTCCCACAACTTTCTTGTACATAGTAGCATTTTCCAATGCTTGACTTGATGTAGATGTCCAAGCTCAAATTCTAATCTAATGGCATAGAAATTGGCTTACAATCAACCCTACCATACTTTTGCAACATATTCAAGGCATATTGCCTTTGCGACATCCATACACCTATTTTTGTATGTATAAACTCAATGCCCAAGAAATAGCGCAGCACACCAAGATCTTTCATGTCAAATTCTTGCATAAGAAGTTTCTTTAACTCTTTGACGCTTCCTTCATTATCACCACCTACAATCATGTCACTCAACATAAATAGCCATAATAGTGATGCCATCATCAGCCTTCCTTGCATATAGTGAGTGATCTGCATCACACATAGAAATACCAATGCTGGTTAAGTAATCAACAATCCTTGCATGCCATGCACGAGGGGCTTGCTCCAGCCCATACAAAGCCTTTTGCAACCTGCAAACATATTCTGGATGCTTTGAATCTTCATATCCTTGTGGCTGATCCATATATACTTCTTCCTGTAACTCACCATGTAGGAAAGCATTCTTCACATCCATTTGATGCAAAGTCCATCCTTTTGCTATAGCTAATGCAACAAGTGTTCTAAGAGTAGACATTTTAGCTACAGGGTTGAATGTTTCCTCATAATCAATGCCATATGTCTGTGCATATCCTTTAGCTACCAATCATGCTTTATACCTGCTTATGCTACCATCAGCATTATGCTTTACATTGTAAACCCATTTGCAGCCTATGGGTTTCTTTCCTTGCGACAATGGAACTAGCTTCCATGTATCATTTCCATAAAGTGTAGCCATCTCCTCATCCTTAGCTTTTTCCCAATCTCCAACTCCAATTGCATCTTCAAAGCAAGAAGGTTCAACATCTTGTATTACCTTTTTCATGTAGCCACAATGACAAGCCATATAACTATCATATGTCAATCGTTGCCCTGAATTCTGCATCCTCCCAGATCTTCTTGGTCCTGGGTCACTTCTCCTTGTATCATCTGCATGTGCCCTTCTTGATCTTGGATTCTTCACAGAGGGCAATCCAAGTTCCTCATCAAGACTCTTTTATGAACCGCTTGAATCTCCATCAATGTCTTCAAAACCTACACATGTTTTACTACCAGCAGATAGCTTTTCTTTACCTTTCTTGGATGTATTCAATGAATTTTTTGGACTGAAATTTCCACGCAATCGTCCACTCCATGGATTTGAGTTGGAACTATTGCTTGGTGATGCATCGGGTCCACTCAAAACTTCAGATTCTGAACTTGATGTTTCAACATTTTCTTTGTCATTTGGTTCAAGATTCAGTCCTTCTTTGGCATCTGCAGAGAAGCTTGACATTTCATCAAATACCACATCTCTGCTTTTTTCCCAAGGGAGTATCCAATGAAGACACACTTTTCTGCTTTTGGATCAAGCTTCATCCTCAATTCATCTGGGACATGTACATATGCAATACAACCAAAAACTTTCAGATGTGATAAGTTTGGCTTTTTACTTGTAAACTTCTCTTCAGGTGTAACTTGATGTAGAGCAACAGTCGGAGTTCTGTTCATGATGTATACAACAGTATGCATAGCTTCTACCCAATAACAATGAGGCATATTTTTTTCAGCCATCAAGGCTCTTGCTATTTTTGCAATATGTCCATTTTTGCGTTTAGCAATACCATTCTGTTGTGGTGTGTACCTGCATGAAAATTGACACCGAATTCCATGGTTTTTTAGAAAATTGTTAAACTCATTTGACATGTATTCACCTCCTCCATCAGATCTTAATGTCTGAATGTACTTCCTTGTCTACTTTTCCACCATAACTTTAAAATTCTAGAAGTGAGTGAACACCTCACTCTTCTCTTTCATGGAATATACCCATACTTTGTGTGTAAGGTCATCAATGAAAGTAACATAAAACCTACAACCACCCATAGATGTGGTCTTTGCTCGACCCCAACATCTGTATGTACTACTTCTACTACATTCTCACTAACATGCTTGTCATGTGGAAATGATGCTCTTGACTGTTTACCAAATTGGCATGCTACACATACCTTTTGCATTTCTGCACCTTTGAAATTTGGTAGTTCATGGACAATCTCCTTTGATTGCATCAGTTTCAGCCTTTGCAGATTTGCATGTCCAATTTGTTTTTGCCAGATCTCTATATCAGCAATAACTCGTACACCCTTTCGCAAAAATGGTTGCATTCATTTCAAGAATCTTCACATTTAAGGTGAACATCCTACCCACTTTGTTTCCTTTGGCAATCAATAATCCATCCTGCTTGTACTCCCCTAGATATAATCCATCAGCATTGAACTTGACTTGTAATCCCTGTTCAATGATTTGTCCAATAGAAACCATATTCTTTGTTATATTTGGAACATGCAACACATCAGCAAGATGTTTTACCTTTCCATCCTCCATAGATAGTGTTATGTTTCCTGTATGCTCAACAGGATGTGATGTGTCATCACCTGTTTCAACATATCCAGGGATTGGCAATTTGTGCAAAGTACTAAACCATTTTGCATGACTGGTCATGTGATTTAAAGCACCTGAATCAACATACCAGACATTATCATTCGATTTTGAAACACTAGCAGACATCATATTCATCATGTGATGTTGAACCATAAACAGCTTCTCAGAGTCATCTACACTTGTGGATTCATAGTTGTTTTGTTGCATTCTGTTATTTTGATTCTTCAACCTGCAATCACGTTCAAAGTGTCCAGGTTTACAACAATTCCAACATCCTTTACTATCATTACTTGACTCATTTATTTGGAAATTTATGCGATCTCTTTGGCTCCCTCAGCCTCAAAATTATACTCTTCCTCGTGCATGTTTCTGTTGTTGACCTTGGTCTTGGTTACTGTTTCCTCTTCCACTTCCGAAACCTCTACATCTGCCTCTTCCTCTACAGACTAGAATACCTGCTCGGAACTGGGCTTTCCTTGGGAGTTTGAATCCTCACCAATATTCTTTTCTTTAATAATTATCATAGATACTTGATCAACAAAATTTGGAATATTTTCCCTAATTTGTATAGAAGTTCTAAACTGCTTATATGCAGCTCCTAAACCACGAAGGCATACTTCCACCTTATCATCATCATCTACATTCACTCCAATAGATGCAAGTGACTCACATATGCTTTTGATTTTCAGGGTATAGTCACTTACGAACATGCTCTTTTTCTCCAAGGTATGCAGCTTGTTCTTGAGTTGCAATTTTCGTGCCTTTGTATTGGTCTCATACAATATGACCAAACTGTTCTAAGCCTCTTTCGGAGTCTTGGCATCCTATATGTGCCCAATCATGCTATCTTGTATGCTAATAGATAGCTAATACATTACCTTTTGTGCTCCTTGATTCCATTCCTCATGTGCTCTTATCTGTTCTGCAGTCCGATTCCTCTCTGGTAACTATGGAGCATTTTTGTTCTCTCCTTCGATGTACTTCCAATAGCCTTTTCCCATCAAGAAATTCATCGTTTTGAATCTCCAAGCATGGAAGTTATTCTTGTCTAGCTTATTGCTCATAAGTTGAATCATTCCATCTGCGTTTGCCATTTCTGCAGCAATACACAACATTGCAAACCACTACAAGCAACACTTCTGCTTGAACATTGTCGCACTATAATGTGATAGTTCGATCTTAGAAAAACATAGTTTTTGTGTATCAACAGTACACAAAATCGCTTGAAATTCTGGATCTAGAATATATGAGTGTTGCCGAACATGATGCAAGTTACAATTTTTGAAACTGACGTGGTTTTTCTGTGGGCCCCACCTTGCGGGCTCGAAATGGAGGTCGAGATGGCTCCGAAACTTCGATCTGACAAAAACAAGTGACCCTAAAGGGATAACTCACAAAATATTTTGAGGTCTTCTACATTCAGGCTGTTTTTTTGTAGCAAATGGAGGTCATTTGTGAATCGTGTTTTCTCCACGCCTTGCTGCATACTCTTCATCGTCCCCTTCTCCACGAGCTCTCTATAGCCACACTATCTCTGATACCATGTCATGAGGAAGGAGATAAGGAAGAGAGCTCACACACACACACTCTCACTCTCAAGCAGAAGCACACACAAATTGAGGAAAGGAAGAATAATCTTTTTCTTCTTCTTCTATTACATAAAGAGGAACGTGCAAGAATGACCTAAAAACAAGAATACAACAAGTGCAATATATAAAGATCAGTACATAAGGAAAAACCTAATGTCCACGAATGAGTGAGCTGGCAAGGAACAAATGTGCCATCACTCTCTGTAGATAAATCTAATAAAGCTCAATGAAGTATCCCTAACATATATCGGCGTGACCACTATATATGTTAGAGAAACGAAAAACTGGTACGTGTCATCCTGGATCATCACATGTTGAGCTTGATATCTCAACAAAATTGTGGTCCAACTACTCTCCCATGATATGCAATAAGTGGGAAATCAAATCAATCTAACACCATGTATGCAAGAATGAATTTTTGAAGCAAAGAAGCGATGGGATGAAAAGAAGTTTCTCAATGGAAATGTGGATCTAACTGTATTGATATATCATGCACTAAACATCTTGGAATACCTCAAAGAGATGGCATCCATAGTAGAAATGGCCAAATACATGAAGTCTACCACTGTTCTTAAGAAGAAAAAGGGTGTGATAGTTATTGAGGAAGGCACTAGCTCGAAGCCTTTGAAGAGAGGTGTGAAAAGAATGAGAGAAGAAAATATTTTGGATGTAACTCAATCTTCAAAAAGAACACATCTAATTTCAAAGTCCATTTTGGTGCAGCCAACACCCATTTTGGAAATGGAATTACAAGAAGCCCTACAAGCAATGCACATGCATATGGAAGGGAAGGCGAAACTTATAGTCCAGAGTCACTATTATTGACATACGAGTGAAATAAAGAAAAGTCAACTCGGAAAAAGACTGTCTCAAATGGACAGATACAAGGAGTTGGGTTTAACAAAATCTAGCTCTTTTTTGAACTCTCAAGACAAAAAAGAATAATCCACTATGAATGTGGATCTACATACAGAGACAAATGATGATGGACAATGGGACAAGCTAGATCAATTGGTCGACTAGTAGGAGGTGTCAAGTAAAGAGAAAGAGTCAGAAAAAAACATGGTCAATGATGAACAACTAAAAGGAACTCTTGTAAGAGAAAATGTATATACACTTTGTGTGAATGATACCACAAGGCTACAATTCAAAGAAATTAGTTTCCAAGGACCAAAAATTATGGTGCATCCCAAAGACTAAGTACAAGAAGAGGAGCTTGAAGAAAAGGAAACCTTCGAACCAATAAGGGTAGTAGCAAAGCCATCCCCGATGGATGTAACTTATATCAGAAGCCGTTCCAAGAAGGACAAAGATAGAGAGGTTGAGGTGCAGGCTCAACTTCAAATTTGACATCCCTATAATGAGACTATGAATGTTAATAAAGGCAAAGATGTACGAACGGGATAAGGGCCAATAATAACACAAACATGGCTAAATATGGACATAGCCCAATTGAAGCTAGAGGCAAAAAATATGATCGTGTTAGGGGATTCTTGTGCAAAAAGGACTTGAGTGTTTGTAGGAGAAGGAAGAGAGAGAAGAAGTGAAATAGACACACCGGAAGCTTCTATATATATATTATAAAGAGAAAAATACAATGATGATTTATAGCACAAACCAAGTGCTCTTTGTGCGGAATGTGTAATCCTCAAGAGTACACAAACCCACAAGGTTACAAGATACCCAAACTTCTTTATGCCACCGATCTTCCCTACACGAGACCTCCACCTTCTCCAAGAGCTTGCACTTGTGCACACCATGTACTCAAGCTTTCAATAGGGTACAAGGAATGGACACCTTCTATTGACCTGCACACTTTTGCAATGGTACCTTGGGCTATCTTGATTGCCTTGCTAATTGGCTCTCTGCACTCGTTCTCTGCACACTAGAGCACACTCGTACAGCCAAGGACTCCCTATCTTGTCCTGTAGTGACTTTAGGACTAAAACAAAATTGTAAATGGGGGGCCATACTTTCACTTTTGCATACCACTTCCACTTCATATATCTTCACTTTTGTCCTTCGATTCCCCAAATGTGTACATAAGGGAGGGTTCACCTGAACCTTCCAAACACCTTTTAAAACCCTTGAAAACCTTATAGAAAAATAATCGGCAACATGCATCCACTTTTTGCAAAACATAGCTATTGTGAATAAATTGATTGTGCATTACCTGTGCACCTTGACCAACTTGACTTTGATCGCTTTGAATTTGACCATCTTGACTTTGACTAGTTTGACTTTGATCATGTTGACTTTGACCGATATGACTTTGATGGGCTCAACAGATCCATATGGCCATGGACACACAACAATAGTTGAGGGACGCCAACAAAGAATATGAACAAGCACACATAGAAAAAGGTAGTTCAAAGCTTTAAGTGAACAACTATCTGATCAACTAATGAAAGCACAACTGGCACTCACCAAAAAGGAAGAAGAATCCATTGAGGCTACTAGAGAGATCAATAAACTAAAGGAAGAGAATGCACAATTGAAAAGCCAACTAGATGCAATCAACAAAAATATGAAACAAGAGAACCAAGGAAAACACGCCTAATCAATAGGAGCAAGATTCTAGAGACCCAATCAAAGTATACATGGATGAAGCTGACATGCTTTAGAGCCAAAATAAAGACCTGATGAAATCAATTTTATTGAATCAACCTATGGAAGCATCAAGATCTACAAGTGAAGAAATTGTTGAGCTACATGCGCAGATTGAAAATAGGTTGATAAGCTAACACATGAGCAAGCAGTACATGCTCAAAGGGAATCAAAATACATGCACAACACAAATGCACTATAAAATAAATGGAAAGAAGTCATGTCCATATACTTAGAACAATGCAAAAAGATGCCGATCAGATGACTATAGTGTGTGCTAGCAAAATAAAGAGTGAAGAAGAGCTTAAAGAGGCAAAAGGAAAAATAAAAGAAAAAGATCATGTAATTGCATCTTTACAGGCACAATTATTGCAACAAACAAACATGGGGACACTAGTAGTTCCAAGCTCTCAAGTGGCTACTTAGGAGACTGAGGTACGCCCTCTTTCTCCCCCCATCATTCATTCACAGATACAATATGAGGAGGATATACAGGTTGATGACCATCTAGTGCCATATATTGGAGAAATAAGCCAAAGAAAGTGGGCACTATTAGTGTTCCGACTTATACAAAAGAGGTAGTAGTACGAGTAATGAAAGAGACCAAAATTAAAAGAAAAGATTTGAATAGCATCATGAAGCCATTCAATGTACCATAGGGGATCATGAAAGAAGAAACACACTAATACATAAAGAAAATGATCGAGAAGTATCCGGACCAGGACTTCAACTTCAAGGCAACAACCTTCTCTTACACTCAAGAAGCATTGGAAAAGGCTGATCCTATCTGGAGAAGAAAATTTTTGGAGAAGAATCCTACCTGACAGATGCACTAGCAAGAGGCACCCTATCATTACAAGTCAATCCTTCTTTTTTCCTAGTACCACGCCGATGACCATGGGTACATTTTTGGGAAGAACAACATAAGGGCAAGATAAATAATCAGTGGCTCATTTCTCCCTTGCTATCAAGCTTGCCACATAATCATCTATCAACCAAAGAATACATGGTGCAAAAAATAGATTTTTGGTTATCCAAATATCATCTATACCAGACATAGCAATAAATATGTCAAATAAATTGCTCAATATACTCCTCATTGTCGTGAAAGTTTTTGAACATAGTGAGTAGAAAGTTTTTGAATTTCATTGGAATTAATGAAGGCACTAAAGCATTAGTTTTGACCTTTCCATCATGCCAAGCCACCTCAAAATAATGATTATATACTCTCTAATAATGTTTTCGTCCATTACTTATATGCCAACATTCCAAGAAGCCTTCTTCACTAGATTTTTTGAAATTGATTTGGAGATTTTTAATTTGGATGCCAGATTAGTTGCATATGAGCTCAGCTTTTTTGTTGATAATCGCAAAGCTTGGAATGATCGAATAAAATTTTCTTAATGGAAAGAGCTGATGATTTGTGATGCCAACCTCCTCAATGAGATAGAAAAAACAGTGTTTCAAACCTACTCACATTGCCAACAAAAGCCTATCAAGGACAACAGAGTTCAAGAGGAGAGCTGTGTGGAAGGAGAATCTAGCAAGAAAAGAAGAAGAAGAAGAAAATCAAAACACAAAATAGTTCAATAAAGAAAAGCTCACCCTCTACCCAAAGCCCCAAAGGGCCAACTGAATGGTGAAGCACAACAAAGAGTAACTAATAAATGCCATACTAGGTCACTAGATGCATGCGTTGAAAATAAATATATAAGCTAAAGAATTAATAAGTGGGATGGATAGAAGGACAACATGCCTCTTCATGCAAAGATTGTCAAGGATGACAAACACTAAGAGGGAGAGAGTGTTGCACAAAAAAATAGAGCAGTAGAGAAAGAAGCAAAGACAAGAAGGCCACAAATTTTTTTCAAAATTGGGCATAACTTTCCTCTTTAATTTCCATGGTATTAGATCAAGAGCTTTGTAAATGCTATAGAGGAGCCCTCCAGATGCATAAACCAAGAAGGTTGTAACATTAACTTTGTATATAAGTAGGAATTTAGTGATCTACAATAAAAGTGTCAGTCTCTTGTGTGAAAGGACCATTTTTAGGGCACATGTATATAAATCACTTTGTGAAACTTTGTAAATACTTTTACCATTTCTGAATGAACAAGCTGAAATTTTCGAATTTCCTTCTTCCCAGCTGTGTATTATCTTCCCCGTGAGCTTGCATGTGTGTGCGATGCTTGAAATGTGTCTCTAGAGGTGTCATCTACCCCTTCCCTTGCTCTTTTTGACATTGTAGTGTGTGCATGAAGCTTGGTGAGCTATGGAGCAAGCATTGGTGTTTACTACCACTCAATATTTTTCACATAACTCAAAGTGTGTTTGTCAAATTATGCCAGAATTGATGCGTCTCATTGAGAGCTTCAAAATGAACCCACTATTGACTATATTTGGGTACTGGAGCTAAGAGAAATAACCTAATTTGTGCTTACCACTGTAGCAAGTATCATGACATACATTTTACAAAACTACATTTCCTCATACACTTAATACATCTTTGTCCATCGATTGATAAATTAAAGGGTGTATTAATCCACCACTATATGATTTTGTTGATGATTGAGGTATACTCCCCACTATCCTGAAAGTTTTTAAACATGATGAATACATAGTTTTGAATTTCATTGGAATTAATCAAGGCACTAAAGGATTAGTTTTTGACCTTTTTGTCATGCCAAGCCAACTCACAATAATGGCTATATACTCTTGAATAATGTTTTTGCCGAGTACTTACATGCAAACATTCGAAGAACCCTTCTTCATCAGATTTAAGAAAAAATGATTAGTTGCATATGAGTAGGGCTCTTTTGCTGATAATCACCAAGCTCTAAATGATGGAATAAAATCTTCTTAGTGGAAAGATCTTATGATTCTTGAAGCCAACCTCCTCAATCAAACAAAAGGAATAGTGTTCCAGATCTACTCACATCGCCAACAAAAGCCTCTTGAGGATGATAGAGTTCAAGATGTGGAGGGACAACCCATCAAGAAAAAAAGAAGAAGAAAATAAAATCTATAAAATAGTCCAATAAAGAAAAGATTACCTATGCCCAAACCTTCCCAGGGGCACATATCAGGTTAAAGCATGCATCAGGTTGCAACGAGAAGCAAGGAGGTTTGGAAGAGTGTAAACAAAGAAACAAAAACCAAGGCCAAGTAAATGGTGAAGCACAACAAAGAGTGACTAATAAATGCCATACTAGGTCATTGGATGCATGCGATGAAAAGAAATATACAAGCTAAAGAATAAATCAACACACTAGATAGAAGGAAAACATGCCTCTTGATGCAAAGACTATTAGGGATGATAGACACTAAGAGGGGAAAAGTGCCACAAAGGAAGACAAAGTAGCAGAAAGAAGCAAAGAAAAGCAAGCCCCAAATTTTTTTTTGAATTAGGCATAATTTCCTTCTTTAATTTCATGGTAATACATTAAGAGGTTTGTAAATGCTTAAGAGGAGTCCTCTAGATGCATAATCCAAGAAGGTTGTACCATTAGCTTCCTATATTAGTAGGAATTTAGTGATTTACAATAAAAATGCCAGTCTCTTGTGTGAAAGAACCATTTTTATGGTACATGCATATAAGTCACTTTGTGACACTTTGTAAAGACGTTCGCCATTTTTTAATGAACAAGCTAAAATTTTCCAATTTTCTTCTTCTAATCTGTGTATCGTCTTCCCCATGAGCTTGCATGTGTGTGTGAGCGACGGTTCAACTGGACCATCGCAATAGTCCTAGACCATCGCGATTATCTCAGACCATCATGATTGTCCACTTAAAACACCAAATTTAGGGTTTTATTTTTTGGGCTATTTTGAGACTAGTTTGAGTGAATTTTTGGGTGATTAAGCTTATTGGAGACCCCCTATTAGGTCATATTTAAAGAAAAGACTGTTTTTTGAGCTTTATAGCTCATTAGAAAGCTCTTTACGAGTTCTACAGGATCTTAACAATTTTTTTTCCAAGAATAACATGATATTTAGAGAGGGAAAATTGAGGTTGACCCATTTATGGGACTAGGAAAGCAAGGGGGCACTTGAGAATTTTATAAGGAGAAAAAGGGACCCTTAAAGGTGTATATATCAAAGTGCTTGATCATCAATTTAAGAATTGTTCTAAACATTGGATTTTGATAGGTCTAGTAAGGAGCTATCCAAGGGCAATCAAAACAAAGCAGGTGAAGAACACAAGGCTTGGGAAGTGCACCTTCTTGGGCATCATAGCTATCAAAGAAGCTGACTAGAGATAATAAGAATACTCAACCCCCTTAGTCAATTATTATCTTACGCTAAACACCTAGTATTTTGGAGTAAATTAGGATGATGATAGGAATGCATCAAGTCCAAGAGACTTAATTTCTTCAAGTCCAAGAGCAATGTCAAAGTGTGCAAGATGAAAACCCTAAAGGAAAGAACTTAAGTCTTAAGGAACGAGAACTCAAAGGTACAATAGAGAGTGGACTCTTGACGTATATATTGAGACAAGAAAAGAATCTAAAGGAACTAAAAACGAAACAAGCAATTAAGAACAAAGAAACATTGACGATCATAGTGTGTATTGAGTGATTCAAGCAGTAAATTCATGAACCTTAGATCGGGCAAGCATATAGGTAAGTCTGATCGATGAAGCCTTAGATCATTAGAAGCAAGTGTAGGAACTACTGCACATTCGTGGGCTCAAAAGTTGAATAGTTACCCTTACGAGTTGGGCTGAGATACTAGTGAGTCAGAAATGGATTTTACCATAGAAAGACCAGAGGGAGGGTTAAGCATAGCATATTTGGAAAGACTCGAAGGACCTTACAGAACCCAATTAGAATACATCCGAACCAACCACCTAGGTGCTCACATCTATGAGGATGGTTTGCAAAGATCAGTAATGCAGTTTCATAACCATGACCAACCCATTGGATTGGAACGTCTAGTGGTGAAATTCAAGAGAGATGCTTACATAGACAAAGAAGGAACAATGTACATCATAAGTACTCAACCTAACCATAACAATGAGTTTGGTGTAGTTAATCCCGATATGGAAGCAAGAACCCAAGGAAAAGAACCACTAGGAAAAGAACCACTAGGAGAAGAACCCACGACACCCAGAGGGAAATATGTACTGACAAGAGGATTAAACCCAGAATGGATCCCTTAAGAGAATAGAAGCATCGAATTGTTCTTGAACAAGGACACATATGAAGCATTTTGGAGATACATAATGGAGCAACCTAGTGAAGTAGTTTCCATTACGATTTACCAATTCAAGGACCCAGATACACCTGGAAAGGTAGTATATCTGGATAACACTTCAAAAAGAATATTTGTAGTACCTGAACATGCAAGACATGCCTGTACATGGAGAGGCCAGTTAGTATTCCACCCATCACGAACAAATGTAAATGCTAGTCACCATGGTACTGGAACATCCTCAGCCCATGGTAGCCAAAGAGAGAAGAACAAAGAAAGAGCGGAGTAAGTTTTACTCATCCTATAGGGAGAGATAGACCAACCATGGACACCGATATATTGGAACGACAAAGGGAACCAAGGATACCAGGTGGTAGAGATGATTTTCCTCTACCTAGACCACATGAACATCTCAAGATACTAAGACCCACTCAATTAGTGAAGTCAATGGAAAACTACTTTGATGGGACAGGAGATCCCTATGACCTTGTTGCGAAAGTTAAGCAGGTGTTGCGTGTAGAGCAAGTAGAAGACATGTTCATGCAATACAATGCGTTTGGACTAACGTTAAAGAACACGGCTTTAACTTGGTTCCAACCATTGCAACAAAGGCAATTTAGAGATATTCATCACTTGTTAGAGTCATTCATCATGAAATTCTCTAAAAGTGGATTTAGACATGATACTTCTTTGTTGATTCACAGCTTCAAAGAGACCCCCCAGGAAATAGTCAAACTTGCAGGACGTAGGTTTAGACAATATGTTGAGAGATGCCTGATGCAAGAACTGCTCTCATAGGCCAAGAAAGTGTCATTGTGTTTGGATGGCTTCTTGAGTTCTAAACTACGCTCCTATGTATACTTGAAGGAACCTAGAACTTTAGAGCACTGTGTATGAATCTGTATAGACATTGAAGATAACCTTGGAGATGAATTGGAACTTTCAAAGGTCTATAAAGATTCAGATAGTTCATCTCAATCATCCTCAAAACTCTCTAGCTCGATCAAAGACCTAGCAGAAAAAGTGGCCTAGAAACTAGGAGTCTGAAGCAAATAGATGCTTAGGTTAACAACAAACAAACATTGTTACACCTGTGGTGGTGATCATATGGCAAATGTGTGTCCCAACATGGCACAACCTCAAGCCAATCTTAGTGGCCAATACTGTACAATTGAGAGACGATACACAAATCATGCAACACAGGATTGCCCATACAACAAACAAGTAGTATGATAGAACTATCTGCAAGCATACCCTGAACCAGGTAGGTATCAAGGTCAATACAATGCTCAAACTTACTACTATAGGCCTCCTCAGAACTATCCTTATCATGCTTAATAGAGACCACAACCTGTTTTAGCTCAACAACCACCTCCACTAGCGAATGTCATCTCAATCAAATACATTGCTGTAGAAGAAAACCTCAATAGAGTTTTAGTGCCTTCTTCACCCTTGATCATAGACACTGATCCTAACTCTAATAGTTTTGACTCCACCCATGTAGATAGTCCACCCGCATATTATACAGAGTCACCAGATCATATGGAAACATATGAATAGTATAGTCCACCATTGGAATCCAATTGGGAACCTAATTATGCCAATGTGATGTATGCCAACCCTAACCTGCGACCCCAGTTAAGATATCAAAGACCAGAAGGCCCTAGAGGACCATGCTTTAGGTGCAAGGAGATCATTTCATTAAGGATTTCCCACATCCTCTCATAGTAGGATAGTCTGTTGGGGGATTCTTGTATAGAAAGGAGTTTGAGTGTTTGTAGGAGAAGGGAGAAAGATAAGAAGAAAGATACATACATGGAAAGCTTCTATAGATTGATTATAAGGAAAAAAGTACAATGGTGATGCACAATACAATCCAAATGCCCTCTATGCAAAATCCCCAAGTGTGCACAATAAACAAAGTTACAAAATACCCAAGGTTCTTGCTACTGCCGACCCTTTCTGCACTAGACCTCCACCTTCTCCAAGCTTGCACTTGTGCACACCTTGCACTCTGTGTGATGCACACTCTCTTTGAATGAATCTTTCTCTTCCCTTGCTAGTCTAGACTATGCTCACCTTGCTTAGTCCTCAAGAATAATGCCTTGCCTTGATTTGAGTGTCGACTCACATACACTCCTAACTGCTAGAGCATCTTGGTACTCACTTTGATGTCCCAAGATTGTCTCCAACAGTGGACAGCCAAGGAATCCCTATTTTGTCCTATAGTGACTTTAGACTAAAACAAAATTTTTAATTGGGGCCCATACTTTCACTTTTGTGTACACTGGTGCTTCACATACCTTCATATTTTTCCTTTTGATTCTTCAATTGTGCACCTAAGAGAGGGTTCACTTGAACCTTCCAAAATACGTTAAAAACACTTTGAACCTTAGAGAATTACAAAAATACCTCCACAACCTGCAACCAACTTTCTGCAATTATACCCATTGTGAACAATTAATTGTGCATTACCTATGCACCTTGACACCCGAATTTGAATGCTTTGACTTTGTGCATGTTGACTTTCACCTTGAACATGTTGACTTTGACTATGGTTAACTTATGACCAATATGACTTTTATGGGCTCAACATAGTCACAATACTATAACATTCGAGGTTTTTGTGCCAAGTGTGGTAAAGAGCATGTTATACGAAATTGTCTGAAGAACCTTGCTAATGCTTCAAAAGTGACACCCATTAATGTGATAGGCATTGTACATCACTCAGATGGATCGAACCCTACATATGTGCCTATTCAAGATATAACAAGAGCCCAAGAACTTTTACAAAATCAACAACCGAATCCTGAAAAAGTAGCCGAAACTAGTTTCTTTGGAAAAAATAAATTGCATGGTTCCCCATGGCTCTTTGTAGTCTGCCTTCACATGCTTCCTCTTCATCTGTGCCTTTGGCTACTGCCAACACCCCCCCTTCCTCTCATGTCTGTCGTCCCCAACAAAACCTTATTGCGGGGTCTACGTGATATAGTTGTGATTGAGGTCGTGAGCAAGGGTGTGCTCCACAATGTGAATACCTCATGCAAGATCAGCTTCAAGTTTTTCCCAGTCTATGGGCTGAGGTTCATCGAGAGATGGAAGTCGATAGTGTGTGGAGTACACAAGTTGTACACATGCAAATAATTCAAGTAGGTTTGTGGGCCTGCTTATAAAAGCCTTGGAATGGTACTCCCAAAAGCTGGTGGTAAACATCTCTTCAAATGTCGTCTTATAACAAGGGGGTAAGTACTTGATTCGGCAATGCCAAGCATAACACACCTGGAGCGATGGCATAGTGCTCATATCATATGCCAAGTCCTAGTTACCATGCTCAATTCCCGGGGTGTTGACATGCGGTGCTTTGACGTGGCATAAGATCTTAAATACAGTCTGCATCATATCAAATATCTTGACAATCATATGTGCTACAACATCATCCATGCAGTGTAAGCAAGGGAGTCAGTGGCGAATTGTGGCCATCATATATCCAACTATAGGGGGCCCAAGAGGTGGAGTGAAGTAAGGATAGTTAAGCCAATCTTGGCACTGCTTATTATTTTGAACTTTAATTGCGAAGGCTGTCCAAGAGTAGTGTCTCGACATAGGTCCCCAACATGGGTTGTACTTCAAATGCAAGGGCGCCTTGACCCATGTATGCATCATCTTTGGATAGGCCTGTAGTAACTATTGGTGCCAATTTGGTTGAAAGATTTTAACTTTCTTGGCTTCCGATGGGAGGTCGTCAAGCTCAAACTGAGTGCCATGGGATGGTTTCTTTCCCGTTTCTTTTTCAATTGCCAATTGATATTTTGCCATCAGCATGAAGTACAGTTTATATTGAAGCTCATGGCTAGAGATATACCTTTCAAGGGCCAAGTAAGTGAAGTAAGGTGATTGTAAGATGTGTTCCTCAATCATAGTCATGGCATGTAATTGGGCCTCCACCCGGGTGGAGTGGGTCATGCCAAGTTCTTCTACTAACTTCATCCATGCTGTTGTAGGGAGTTCAAAAGTGTCTTGGCATTTGGCCATGACACGTCTGCCTCAGATGGGTTGTGGTTCATAGGCCTCTTCATATGGTTCCTCCACTAGTATAGGGACAGTTTCTTCTTCAGTCGGAATGTCGGGTGGGGAATCTGGCCTGGGAGGCTCGAAGTGAGCAACAATTTGTGCCTGAAGAGTAAGTACCTACATGTGTAAAGTATTGAGTTCCTCTATAATCTCTGGAGGGGTGACTTAAGGAACTGGTGGTGGTTATTGCACACGTGTTCACAACACTAGCAATTTATGGTGATATGCTTCATTCATATTGTCATAATCCTCTAAGAGTCGTGCATGATCTTCTAACAACAACCGCATAGATTCAGAGGGTACTACTTTAAAGTGGCTGGGACTTAGAGGTTCATCCGATCGATCCAGAGCTGCTTCAAGATTTTCTTGAGTTTGTTCCTACAATTGTTGATTCTCTTCCTTAGCCGCTACGAGGTGTCATCATAACAGTCCCATATTTTGAGTGAGAGCGGCATTTCTGATTGTTTGCACCTATAAAAGGTTTTGAATGTCAGTAATAGCTTCCTTCATCTTCTCTTCGCTTTCTAGATCTAGGGAGTGGTATGCCTCTCGTAGCTCTTGATGTCACGCATGAAGGGAAGTGTTTTCGATAGTTAACGAGTTCAACTGCACCTGCAACTATGTAGTGGTTTGCTGTAGTGCTTGGTAGTTACTCCCGAGAGATGAAAATGCATCTCTAACTTGTGTCATGCAAGAAAACATCTGTCGGAAAGCAATGTCGATCATGGGAGACAATATTAATGGTGTAGTGAGTGAAGATGTTATGGGTGTGGGTGTTGATGCAAGGGGAAGGGTAAAGGGGGATGGGAAGGTGGATGCAGTGGTGACCGTGGAGAAGTGTGATGTGCTTAAATGTGGTGGTGAAACAGATGAGATGAGTGGTGGTGCGGTGGGTGGTGAAATGTCCATGTCATTGGACGTGGTATCGAGTGTCATGATGGTGAAGAGTGGTGTGTTAGTGGGTGCATGAGTGGGTGTGAATACGGGATTTATAAAGGTGGACGAATAAATTATAAAGGTTAGGTGGAATTGGTGGGGGAAGAGTTTGCGGGGTTGGGGCAACAAGGGCTTCTGCTATGGTACTTGCGATAAACATGGACAATCTAGGAGAGGTGGGGTGTACAAGGGAAACTGGAGGGGTAGGAGGTGAAAGAGGAGTAGGTGGTGCGGTGGGTACTTGGATGATGGTAGTGGGAGTTACAATGCGATGAGGGGGGAGTCGATGACTATGGTCACTTCTTCAAGTTGGGTTTCCAGAATAAGTCGAGCTTCCCTTGCTTGCTGTGAAGATTGGGCATCTCTTGGTACACGAATATACTAACTTGGCTTGGATAGTAAACGAATGTGTCATGGGCCAAACTTTGGTAGTGGTTTCCTCTAAATAACGTAGTGCTTCATTAATTCCAACTGATTTAACTAATTCCCTGAAGCCTTGAATGAAAGCTTCTTCAAAACCTCCAGTAGCAAGTTCTTGCTCGAGAATTGCTTGAATTTCTCGTTTGGATAGTTGTTTGCATGCCTAGACTGCCTGTATAGTGCGATATAATTTTTGAATTGCAAAAGTGTAGGCGCCATCTTCAAACGTGTCATCTTTATGGGTACTTGTGCCACCTTGAGTTTTGATTTGCTATTCTTGTTCGTCATTTGCACATCCTCTCGAGAGTTGTGGCTATCCTGACTAGCTTCATCATCATCGTTCTCATTGTTGGTTTCTGTTCTCTCATCTTCTGAGCTAGAGACTACTTGTTTGTGTGGTTGATCAGAGGGTGGTAGGGTAGCTAGGACATTCATACTCTTGTGAAAAAAATTGCCCTTCTGAAAATTGGAATTCACTAGAGAAAGCATCATGCATTTCAAAATCAAAGTTGGTGTTTGTTGGTTCTGCCTCCAAGTTAGGTATAGGAAAAGCAAAGGTTTCTGCACCAATGGTGGTGGGAAGTTCTCCTGTTGTAGTGGTAGGTTCCTGAATGGTGGTTGGTTGAGAAGTCACCACACTGGAAGTACCTTCTGTGATATCAGGTCATGAAAGTTGTAGATTGTTCTAGAGACGGTTGAGGTGACGAGGACTCTGGAAATCACAAGCATGTGATAGCCTCGCATGCACTTGCCTACGCGTCCTTTGCTAGCTTTTTTGGCCTTCTTGGTGGTTCCTTTGAATGCTTTTAATTCTTCAGTTGTCATCGCTTCTATGGGCAAATCATATGCCAAACACATGTAGACGATTCTAGTAAGGGTGTAACAGTCGTGGATGATGTGTTTGTGTTCCCATCATTGCTGAGCTAAATACAACTAATCAATAATCCAACTAGCCAAATCTATGGTTTGGCGGTCTTGTAGTGGCCAAATACAAACCAAACGAGATGCACTTTTGCTGGATAGTAAAACGATCTTGGGTTGGAAATGCAAAATGTTGCATACATACGCACAATGACTTAGAGAGTTCCGGTGTGATCGCCGAAATATCTGCCGACTTCAAAACATCACCACACTTCATCGGCTCTAAACTAAGCCTTTCGTGCTTCATTGATGTGTGAGTCCCATGGATCTTAATCACTACCCAAATGAGATCTTTCGAAAGATAAAATTTCTTGTAAGGAGGGTCAGTTACCAAAGATGGAAGAATGAATGTTCCAGCCAAGTCCTTGTTCTCGGAGGCTTGAAGTGTAGTTACCAATTAGTAGCATCAGTAGAAGTCAAGTTTGGGCAATGGATCACTGAAATATTCCGTAAAACCAGCTCTAGCCCATATGTACTTTAACTCTTCAAAATTTTGAAGCTCTTCAAATTCTCTAGAGAAAAATTGATACCTACCCCACTTGATATTGTCAAAACTGAGCATGGCATCAAAGATAAAGTTTGTGTCTGCTAAGGGTCCTGCCAAATCTTGGAACCAATGAGAATTTCTATGAACTTTTTCAGTGTATCCCATAGGAGGATCATCTATGGGAATTGGTCCTGGAATCTTTGATACTGTGGTGATTGTAACATAGGATATGGCTCAGCTAGTAAATTGTAGAAATTGACTACCGATGCACTGGGGCCAGTCACAAAATGTCCTTTACTCTGCATGATAAACGATATGAATGTGGAGGAGATCTGCTACAAAATATTAACACAATAGTATGGAAATTAATCATGATCCCAATAAGGTGAGACCTCAATCCCTTTCCATAACCCCCGTGTAGCCAAGTGCTATGATGTGGTTTATGGAATGATTTATCAAAAACTAATGCAGGTCACTAGACACCTACATGCTTTAGATAATGCATACATTGCTTGTGATGAAAAGTTATTATAAGTGATGGTGGGTTAGTGTGGGTGAATTTATACAAGGTTTAGTTGTGAATGAATCATTGCAAAGTGAAGGTTAGTCGAAATGGGGGTTATGTTGTACAAAGGATCATGAGAAGGCTTCTAGATACGTTTCGATATCCATTTCCTATGGGTTGCTGAGTGGGTGGTATTCTTCTGCTGAGGTACAAAAGGTGATATTGGAGGTTGAGGTGTCCATGGGTGAAGAGATTTCAAAGGGGTATATATTACATGGCTGGAGATTTGAGCTATGATACAAGGCTTGGGTATCCATATATGTGTGGGTGTGGGTCGGTTGGTTAAGTACTACTTGGCGATCGAGATCTATCGAATCTTTGTCGAGGTAGAAGAAGGTCGAGGAGATGTTAAATGCAGACTTTGCTTCTGCTTGGACTTCCTCGTATCGTTTTCTGTGTTGTTGGAAACTCTTGGAACTTTCTATCCTTTTAGCACCCATATTTGTCTCGTGCCACTTGGTTTGTGATGCTGATTTTGCTACCTTCTTTGTGTCGTCCGGTATGATCGTTAGTTTGGATTCCTCAATTGTGGTTGACTCCTTTGTGGTTGAGGGTGAGAGGTCTGGTTGACACTCTACCTTGGAAAAGAAGGGAGGTCCAACACTTGCGAAACTTGCCCATTAGGAAGTGAGGCATTTTGTACCATAGACCTAAGCCAGTCTGTAGTAAGTTTGGAGGAGGGGATGCAAGATGCTACTGTCCCCATTTGTCCACTGATGGAGTCGACCTGAACATTGATGCAACCCAACTGATCGTTGATGATCCCCATTTTTCCACTGATGGAAGGCCCGATGGAGACCTCCTGACTATCTTCTGTCTAGAAACTGTCCATCACCAAGATCTCATGGGTTGACTTTGGAAGGAGCATGCTTAGCCGATGGATAAAAAGTGGCAGGTGCATTTGTCAGCCCAAATGGCATCACACAAAATGCAAAGATGCCCCATTTCTATGGCAAAAGCCATCTTATGTTGATCTTTTGAAGCAATGGCTACTTGGTCATAGCCTGAGAAACCATCAAGAAAGCTATAGACTTCCTTGCCCGCAACTCTCTCCAATAAGTGTTTCGTGATAGGAAGATGATAACTATCTCTAATTGTCACGACATTAACTTTTTAAGGTTAATACACACACGTAATTTTCCATTCTTCTTGGGGACAACCACAATGGGGGATACCCATTCGGTATGCTCAATTTTGTAAATGAGTCATGCTTCTATCAAACTTCTATGGTAACTATAGTTTTTTTGGTTTTATCTCGATTATCATATACTTCTCCAATGTCCGCTTTCCTTTTAGGCATTCATACATGATTCATCTATCTTCTATTTCATACTTCTTGAAGTTCTCGGGTACTTCCATAAGTGGTTCCTTCTCTTCTTCTGTCTTAGGTAATGTCTTCCTCTTCTTTTGCTTCCTTTCTGCATCTTTTATGATTGACTCATGTTGTTCCATTTGACTTTCCTTTTCCTCTTTAGGGGTTTTGGCTTCTACAAAATAAAGATATTCCTCTTTTGTCAAACAAAAGGGTTCCATGATAATGGATTCTAAATCCTCAACACCGCTCTCATTTGGTTCTTGGGTCACTTCCATGCATTCTTCTGGGATAAAGTCTTCCTCAACAGGTTCAATTATAAAGATGGAAATTTCATAACCATCCTCATCACAATGAGGGGTCCATTGTTCTTCATTCACTGCTATGTCCTTTGTAGCTAAGATCTCTCCCCAACCGTGAGGCTTGAATTCCTCATCTAGAAATACTATAGGTGCATAAGCTAGGTCTTGAAGAGATGAGTATCCTCGTGCAACCATGAGGGGTTTGATTCTAATGAGTGTATTGAATGTATTTTTTCATATGTCTTATGGATGGTGTTCCATTGTATTGGGGGTACATCTCGATGGGAATAGTCTTTAAGATTGACTTCACTGGTTAGTACTAAATGTTGCAAGTACAAAGAATTAGTTCCCCAATCTTATACAATTTGCAAGTTACACATGAATGGTCTGCCTAAAATCATCTCATCAGTATGATTTTTCCTAAAATCACAAATGCCGAAAGTATGTTCAAACTCTACATCACAAGTGGTGAGAGTTATGCCTTCTAGTAAGCCTAATGGCTTCTCAATGTGTCAATTAGCCATTTGTAGCTTGATCTTGGTGGGTCTTAGTGTTGGCTTACCCCAATGTTTTCATAAAGCAGTTGTAGCGATGGCTACTCCGGCCCCTAAATCTAAAATGGCTTTGGTAGTGTAGCCTTTGTAGGTTATTGGAAGATAAGTGTTACCTTCCTCTTCCTCGCTTACATCTCCAATTCCTTCCACTGATATTTTTGGTACCTTCTTGTGTGATCCTACTTGTGAGTGTGTGGTCGTGATCTCAAGGAATTGATTTGCTATGTGCTTCCATAGCTCTGTTTTAACCATCAAAAACTCTTCTAGAGTGAGATGGCACTATACTTTAGTGTTCTTGATTAATTCCGTGTTTCTAGGGACTACCAATTCTTCATTCCTCACTATTATAGTGGGTGCTCTCATGCTAATAGACTTTGCTTCCCAAGGTCCTGTGACAGAGGTAATTCTTGCAAAGAATTGGATTCAAAATCTGTTTGTTCACTCAGTTGCTCTTCATCTACATCATCATAGATAAAGCGTATGTCTTGCAAGTCATCTATCTCTTGAATAGGAGGATGGGTTTCTCTTCTTGGATTTCTCTTATGGGAAATTGTTCCTGCAAAACAATCACTATGAAAGCTACTCTATACTCAGCCTCACAACTGGAAGTGGCCACAGTAGGCTACTTCTTGCTAAACCAAGATATACATGAGCTACCAAGCATGAAGCAAAAGCCACTAGTGGACATATGATTGTCATAGCAACCAGCCCAATCACTGTCAAAAGAAGCATGTGAATCTGGCGGTAGTGATCCCTCCTTAGGATAAAACAATCCAAGTAGTCAGGTACCACTCAAGTAGTGAAAGATGCACTTAACCACCTACTAATGCTTGACACCTGGGCAATGCATAAACCTACTCATCTTTGAGACAAAAAACTAAATATCTGGCCGAGTAATGCATAAGTAAATCAAGCATCCAACATCTTGCTGATATAGAAGAACATTAGATGCATCTTCAACATCATGAAGACTCAACCCTAAACCTGTCTCCATAGGAGTGGCAATAGGCTTACAGTCTTCAAGGCCAAAATGATGCAATAATGTGTCAATATATTTTGTTTGACACAAAGCCATTCCACCATCAACTTGCATAAACCGAATGCCCAAATAGTGATGCAAATGCCCCAAATCATACATCTCAAATGAGGCATGCAAAGCATCCTTAAAATAAGGAATATGTATGTCATGAGGACTAGTGAGCAACAATCTCATCAACATATACTACAATGATCAAAAGCACATCATTATCACGCTTAACATATAAGGTGCTTTTAGTTGAACTGTTCTCAAAACCATGTGCAATCAGATAGGCATATATCTTTTCATACCAAGCACGTGGTGCTTAAACCATATAATGCCTTCTTTAACCTGCACACCTGGTTTTCATGCCCTTTTTGCACAAAGCCATGAGGTTGAAAAACATACACTTGTTCATGAAAGTCACCATTCAGAAATGCTTTTTTAATGTCCAACTGATGTACATTCCAACCATGATGATCTGCAAGTGCACAAATGCTATGAACAGTAGACATTCGCCAAGTAGGAGGAAAGGTTTCATCAAAATCAGTGCCTCTTTCCTACGCATAACCCTTTGCAACAAGCCTAGCCTTATACCTATCAAATGTTCCATCAATTTTATGCTTCAGCGTGTATACCCACTTAGTTCCAATGCCCTTCTTGCCAAGAGGCAAATCACATAAAGATCATGTACCATTTTTCATGATAGCATCATACTCAGATTGCATTGCAGCCATCCAATGTTCTTAATTTTGTGCTTCATCAAACGAAACAGATTCAGTTTCATCACAAAGACTAGAGGCTTATAGCTTAAAAATCTGATGCAAAAGAGGCAGTATGAGAGCCTGAACAAGTAAGATATGATAGAGGTGCATCTGATTTGTTGTCACGCAAGGTTTGCACCAACCATTTTGGCATAGTTTTTGCCTACTCAATATCAACTCTCTCATGAACAAGTGCATCATGTAAATCTGCATAAAAAATGGAATGATCTACATCATCACATGAAACTTGCAAAGGCTGAGAAGTTGCCTCATTAGGACCAGCACTAGACTATCCACTTATAAAAAGAGGCAGCAAAGTATCATACATGCCTTTGGAGCTAACAGATATCTCCTTAGTACATGAAAGCAATGACTGAATAGCATCTTCCACAAAAACATCACAGCTAACCATAATGCGTTGAGTTTGTGTATGATACAGACGATAGCATTTACTTTCAGAACTATATCCAACAAAACTTACATTTTTCTACTTTATCATCTAATTTTCTACGATGTGTTTGGGCACTAATGCATATGCCTGATAACCAAAAACACACAAATGAGCAACAGATGGCTTGCAACCATGCCAAGCCTCATATGGAGTGATAGATTGTAGTGCTTTAGTGGGACACCTTTTTAGTACATATGCTGCACACATAACAACCTCAAGCCAAAAACTATGTGGTAAAGCCTATCTCTTGACCATACACCTCCCCATCTCCATGAGTGACCTGTTCTTTTGTTTAACAACTCCATTCTGTTGAGGTGTATATGGAACTATACAGTGATGTTTTATCCAATGTTCATCTAGAAATGCATTAAAGTCAGATGACATATATTCCCCCCCTCGATTAGAATAGAGGGTGCCCATTTTACATGCTGACAGATTTTTTGCCAAAACCAGAAACTATTTGAAGCACATAAACACTTCGGACTTTGCCTTCAATGGATATAACCATGCATGCCTATAAAAATCATCGATGAAAGTCACGAAGTAAAGATAGTTCCCAAAAGAAGGTGTCTGCATAGGACCACAAACATCACTATGTACAAGCTGCAATTTTTGAGTAGCCCAAACTGAACCATCTTTTGGAAAGGAAGGACGCTGCATTTTGCACAACATACAACCTTCACACACATGTATATCAGGTGCCTCAAGTTTGGGTAAAGAGGACATCATTTCAAATTTTCGCAGGTGTAGCAAATTAGCAAAATTCAGATGACCAAAGCATGCATGTCAAAGCTTTGCATCTGACATAGCCTAAGAATCATGTACTACACATGCCAAATCATTTACACATCTTTCATAGTCTATGAGCTTATATAGCCCAAGACATATAATGACAGAACCAATAATGACATCACCATTTGATAGATCGTGAATTGTACATGTGTCATCAATAAATTTCACAACCAAGCCAATCTTGGCTAATGCACAAACTGATAACATATTTTTCTTGATCCCTGGCACAAACAAAGCATCTGACAAAGTGAAAGAACTACCATCAGTAGTAGTCAAAATGATCTTACCAACTCTCATAATAAGATAGGAGGAGTTTTTGGTGCATGTAACAGTATTCCCTATAGGTGTAGGCTCGAGTGAAGAGAAGAAACTACACTGCGAGGTAATATGTTTGGTCGCCCCACTATCAAAGTACCAAACATCTGAGTCTATTGCACATCTGCACTGCTCATGAGAAGATGGGTCAAAATTGCAAACGATATTAAACGCCCATTCTTCTTCCTGCACAAGATTAGCAGATTCTGTTTTCAGTGTAGAGGCCTCTGCAACAACCATTCTGGCCTCTTTCTTCTTTGCCTGTTTAGGAACCAGTTTTGGATAGCTGGATGACATGATCATTTTCTTTTCAGTATTTGCAAAATAATTTTTGCTTTTCTTATTTCTTCTCATCTTTGTCTTCCTTCTTCGAATGTGCAACATTTGCAAATTTTTTCTTACTAGTAGAAGAGACTAACTCCTCAAATGACAAGGCATTTGGCTTGCCTTTCATCATCAAATGAAGAGTAGAAGCAAAACTCTAATATGAGTCAAGAAGACCATTCGGAATGGTCTACACAAGTGAGCTATCTAGTATAACTTCCTCAACAAAAATCAATTGTTCTTTCAAATCCTTGATCTTTGTGAGAAAATTGTCCATAGAATCACCTTCCTTCATGTGCTCACTCTCCAATTGTTTTTGGAGGTAAGCAACACGAGCCTCATTCGTGGCCTGGTACAATGTGGTAAGTGTATCCCAAGCATCCTTAGCTGTTCTACGAGAGCAAATGTGAGGAATAATGGCACGTTTGATAGACAAAGCTATCAATGAATGTGCCTGAGCATCCCTACCATCCCACAAAATTTGCTCTACAGTAGGCACAACAGAAACAATAGCACAAATAGGGATCTACAGAATATCATCATCTTCGACACCATCTCCATCAACACTAGCACCTGTATTTGTAGTACATCTATTCGCAAGTGTAACATGACATCTTTCAACACCTTGCACAATATTCCATAGTCTTTTTGCGACCAATACATGATGCATCATATAAGCCCATAATGGGTAGTTGGTACCATCCAACTTATCCTCCACATCCAATACACGGAATACATCACTCCTTTCAGCCATGGTCGATGACTAAAATACCTTGATGCAAAAAATTGATTGTATCTCAAAAAGTTGAACAGAACTACCCAGACAAATTCTACTAAACTTGTAGCAGACTTTCAGATGGTTATATAGGCGAACCAAAACTAGTATATATCTTTGGCACAAAAAGCTAAAATAACCTGCACAAGTTCTATGATAGTGCATTGGGAGGCCGAAATGAGCTCAAATCGCAATCTTGCACCACAAAGCGAAGCTCGTTTTGATCTGTGAAACACCTTGAGTATGCTTACCAAATTTTGTTTGATTCTGAGACTACAACCGGAGAGGTGTAGACAATGCCCTAGATGAAGCGGCGATCTGCTCTGATACCAATTGTTCGAGTTAGACATTTGTGAAAGCACGTGAACATCAGAAGGAAGAAGAAGAAGCTTGGAGCACAACAGACAATGGTGAATGTATTACCACTAGAATGTACAAAGATAAGTAGCCCGTTAGGGTAATAGGTGTATATACAAGACATGGGAAAAAAACCTCCTAAGGAAGGAAAAAAGTGCCCCGATAGTCCTAGAGTGTTCACACACATCACTACCTAAATATATCAACATATTGCTCATAGAAACAACACCACCTTTTCATGTGTTATACAACTCTTATTGTGCTCAGAAAGATCATCAAATTGTTGCTTGAACTCTCTTTTAGTTTCAAGAATTGATTGGTCCTTGCCCATATGAACCCACCTCAGGAAGGATTTAGGAGACACGTTATCTATGTTCTCTAGCATGAACTACATGAGGAGTGTCGCTTTCTATTGATACCATGTTGTTTGTTTTATTCGCATGATCTAGTCACGTAGATCAAATTCAGACACATAGACAAAGTTTTCACATAGCTCATGATCCATCATTGGTGTCAAACTCACACCTAGGATCTTCACCTGTTCATATTCTTTATAGAACTTGGATACATTTTTCCCATTGAAAAATCTACATCGCTTAATTAATCGGTCATAAAGAGATTGAATGGCTTTTTGTCACCTATCCTCTTGTTGAAAGCATACAAATTGGGCTAGAGGATCTTCCATGATGAATTTACTAGGTTCATTACACTGGATCGTCATCTTGATTCCTCAATTTGCTAGCTCTATGATTTACTCATCCCCTCCTTTCACATCGGGTTCACCAAGTATGTCGAGGGGTTTGTGACAAGGAGGATGTAAGAGAGAGGGAGCTTGATTTCAAATCTTATCCTATGAACGGGTTATTTGCATTAAATCAGGTCAATTGAATCAAAGATCAGAGCATTCAAACACACACTAGATGACTTCCTTGTGATCGGCACAATCATCTGCTAAATCACTATTTTCAAAAGCTACAAATAGAAGATTGATGCTCGCTAATAAAAGAGAAGCTCATGCATTTGACAGAGAGCTATGGCATACATGTGGGTGTCAATTCGATTTCTATACAAACATGGAAACAAAAGTCACATGAAAAGTGGAGAGTAAAGTGAAGTGCACGTTGAAATTATTATATCATAGAGCTTACAATTCAATCAATCAACCATGATGCCATCATCCAGTTTTACATGCAATTCGATATAAAGGCACTTTTGTTTATCTTTTTGTCTTCATACCAATGCTCAAGTCATAAGCAGAACTATCAAGAATTCATTCCTTCTTGCTTGGATGTATGAGCAGCGTGCGCACGTTGAGATTATTCTAACAATTGACCAGCATACTTGTTGAAAGAAAACTACTTGAATGCTTTTATAAATGGTCTTCACCGCATTGCAACATCTTTAAATGTCCCTTAAAATCATTCAAAATTATGGACATTTCACCCTTTTTCACTCATGTATGATCCATTGATTTTAACAAGACAATCACACAAAGATGCTTCCATACTGAGCTCACCACGTGAAACAAATGAAGTTAAACTTTTAGAAGTATAATGTGATGATGTGACTAGAGTTCTTTATGCACAGTAAAAAGATTGAGTGATCACAATCAATCAGAAAGTACACATTAAAACATGCATAAGCACTCATCCAATCACACTTCAACTCTGAATCAAAGAAATTAAACCTTATACTCGTATGTAGCTCTAACCAGACCTTATATACAATAGCGATGAGGATATTTGTGTTCACCTTTCCACTGTGATCCGTGAGATAGAATATGGATACTTTCGTGCCTGCTAAATACTTTTTCTTTTCTTGTGGAGATCATTGTATACAATATAACACACAACAACAGCTATAAAGTCGCTACCAAGATTTCAGGAGGACTTCAACGAACATATAAATACCGTGTTTTCTTGGTGTCATTCTGCTTATCAAATATGTGCTTTAAAGTATTGATATGGTTCATATCCCAGGCATTTTGTCCCATAAATAGAAAATTTATGTCTCTATTTGAGATATCTATGAACTTTTGATCAATCCTCGTCTCTATGTACAATGTATAAAAGCTTATCAAGGAACAAAACATCAGTTTGAAAAAGAAATGCATGCCCTGAAGCTTTATGGCAAAAAAAGTGCGAGAAAATACAAAGCGGTTTTCTCATGGCTTTCTACCTTGTTGCTGTATTTGAAGGTAATTTATCCTCTGATGCCCAAGGCCAAGACACTCTACTTACAATGGTGGAGAGGGAAAACTTCATTCAAACAACGTGGCTAGTAAGGAGAACCAGTGACACCCGAGAAAAGTTTTGCAAACTTCATCAGAGCATTCATGATCTCCTTGTCAATTTGATATTTTGTGATGTTGAGTGGATTCTGGGAACAATCCATTATAATTTCTACAACTTTAGGATTCTGTGGTACAGGCATTCCTTCGTCATCAAGAAATGACCATTCTCTTAAAAGAGATTAGATGAAAGGAAATTTGTTGCACCATTTCCTCAACAGGTCATGAGTGATTGCTTCTATGCCATCCTTTCTCATATACTTCAACAGATGCTCCCCTTCTGTTGATTCAGTGAAAATAGCAAGAGCTTCACGAACATAGTAATGGTATCGTCCTCCTGGTTGTGCTACCTTCTCTTCACTAACAAAGCCTTTTCCCTGTCAAGATCTAAAGTTTCCCAAACTTGAGGATCCTGTGATCTTTACAAACACATCAAAACACTTGCGGCCCTCAAGCCATTCATGTCTGATCTTCTCTCCTCTACATTAGCATGCCACATGGCTAGTGATCAGATACAAGTTGTGCCCTCCTTCAAGAAGTGCATTTCCCCTTTTATTGATGTGCAGATGGACATATTGCCAAAAGTGGCTCTAGGGCCCGATTCCAATGTTCTTCGTTGTTGGTAGAATCGTGTAAACCCTATGCTCCAGTCAAGCATGCCGTTTCGTTACTGTGAGAGGATGACCTTCCAAGGCCAAAAAAAAACCCTTTTATCTAGGTTATGAAGGCCTTATGAGACACCAAAGGCCCCTCCCCCCACCTCGCCTGGCATTTGCAAAGAACTCCCAAGACCAGAGGTCAGCCAAGATTAGCATCTTTCCTATCAACAAAGGTAGCAATGCATATAGGTTGGCCCTTATGACATAAGCTACTCTATTCTTTTTATCGAGTTGCACAACATTTTTGAAAGCCCATTTACCTATACATTCATTCTCCCTTTGACGACAAGCCCCAAACTTCAATTTTATTAGAGTATGGCATCTCTTGAATCACTCTCACTGCCTTATCAATGTGACCTACACGTCCAAAAAAGATCAATGATACAAGTGTAATGTTCTAAATCTCGCTTAACACCAAACCTTTTGGTAAGCAAGGCAAAGTACATGTGCTCCTCATCAACTTGCCCCAAATGACTACAAGCATTTAGTAAACTTGAAAATATTGTACGGTCATTGGAAAGGCCTTCCTCTTGCATCTACTCAAGACAAATTATTGCTTGCTCACAATGACCATGCTGAACATATCTTGCAATAAGTGCAGCCCATGTGCTGATTTCCCATAAGTAAAGCCTATTCAACACTTTGTGTGCTCGAGAAAATACACCATATTTTACATACATATCCACTAGAGCAACATCAAGCAAGATGATGCTTCCCAAAAGATCTTCCTTTGAAAACCCATCATGAATTTTATCTCCCTTAGCAATGGTTCCTAATGTAGTGTAGGCTTTCAACATGGAAGTAAAAGTCACCACATTGGGACAAATTCCTTCAGCCCGCATTTGTTCAAAATATTCCGTTGCCTTCTCACACTGACCATGTTGAGTGTATCCCTCTATAAGAGCTCACCATGAGGTCTCATCTTGGTAAGGAAGTGTTAGACGGCCGCCGAACAAAGGACAATTGTACTTAGACAGAGGCTTTTAATGTAGAAAGAACCCTTCTGGAAGTACGCGGTAAAGAAAGATTCGCGCAAGCCTTGTAATAAAATTCTATTTAAAGCAATGAAAAGAACAGCAGAGGGACCAGAGGAGGAGCCCCCCCGTGTTTTGGGATTTGCAAGTATAGTGTTGTATGTGTAGAACAGAGTAACTCTGTTCTGTTCCGTCTGCTCCATTCTCTCTCCTGTGTATGTGCTTGTGTGCGTATGTGCGTTATACGCAGTGTTACGAATCGATGCTGTGTTGCAGAGATTTCACCCGGTAATGATTGAAGTATTTCTTAAGCGTTATTCGAACTGGAACGCGTTTTTTTTTATCGTTCTTCTGTGGAGCACGGAAGCATAGAGAACTAACATGGTTCAGTTGTGAGTTATGAGTCTCTGTGAATGACTGGGTCGGTAGTATAATCTGTGTTAAGATTAGTACCGGTAGTGTTCTGAATACGAGTAGAATGATGATAAAGTGCGCGACAAGTTATGGTCAGTAGGTCTTGCGATTTGAAGTTGGTACTCGGTAAAGTTGTAGATTGTTCAGAAGGATTTCGTGGTGTGTTCGTGTTAAGTTACCAGGAGTGCGCTGGGTGTATTGACTCTCGATCCGGACTACTGCTCAACTGTTATAGCAGGTATAGTTTGGAGTGCGGGATTCTAAGACGTTGATAGCCTTGGTTGATCAGAAACAACTACTGAGCTAAGACGCGCGGACCGAGTGACGGGTGAGTGAGAAGTTGGGAAAATAGTATAGGGCCTCTGTCTAACAGACCCCTACCACTCCCAAGGACCCACTTGGCTAGAGTCAGTCTATTCTTACGGTGAGATTGAGTACAGAGAACAAGAGACTCGGAGATATCTGGTACGCAGGTGTGGAACCAGACTCTGGAATTCCCGAAGGACTGTTGTTTTGAATTAGTAATTAACGTCTGCGGTAGGTAGTTAACGGTTGAAGTTACAATAAGCGATTATACCTTTAACATTTGGCGTTGTCTGTGGGAAAGTGGCATCCGATTGCCAGTTCTCTGGCCCGTTGTCTGTGGGAAAGTGGCATCCGATTGCCAGTTCTCTGGCCCGTTGTCTGTGGGAAAGTGGCATCCGATTGCCAGTTCTCTGGCCCGTTGCCTGTGGGAAAGTGGCAACTGATTACCAGTCTCTGTGGTAAAGTAGCATTTGATTACGAGTCACTTGTGAGACAGTGGCATTAGAGTGCTAACGGTTTGTAAGAAGCAAACATCCAGCAACATTTGCTTCACTGACAGTAGCAACAGATCCAGATTGTTGCAAACTGCTCAGATAGTATCACTGGGCAATGATACATGCCGGTCACTCGATCGGGCGAAACATATCCTAAGAATCGTCAGATTGAAGCACGAAAATCACAAAAGATAGCCTCGGGAGAAGTAGGCATAACTAGATCTGACCAAGTGGTCAAGAAAAGTGGAAACGTTACAACTGATTCCGGTCATATTCCGGTAGAACGGTCAACGCCTTCGATACATTCTGATGCTACTTCGACCCAGCCTATCGAAGATATAGCAAGTCCAGACTCTATCAAAACGCCGTTGGAACCTAGTTTAACAATATCAGATAAAGATTTAGAGTTATCCACGGTCAGAAATACGTTAGGAAAATTCGGCAAAAGTAGTAAAACAGGGCATTCTGGCCCAATTTCGGTTCATTCGGGTGAGATTCCGGTGATAGAATCACCGATCGCTGGCAAAGATTTAGCCTTTTTTGCGGAATCATCAGCTCAACCTTCATGTTTGGAAGAAATATTTCGAATATTAGACATCCAGAAGGAAGGAAAGCTGTTCGAAACAGAGATCCGAAGCATCCTAAGTCGAAACAGCACACCGGAAAACGCACCATCCGGCGATACAAGTCCCGATAGTTCACCCGATCAATCCCGAGATACAGAAGGAAACCCTGAACCCTTCACAATGAGCGGGCAACACCAACAACAACAACATCAACAACAACAGCTAGGACCGCCAAGGCCGCCTCCAACAGGAGTAACCTACACGAAATTCGGTGGATTCCCAGGAGACGATCCAGACGCCCACGTACGAACTTTCGAGATAAGTTATGTAGTTCTTAACCATCCACCAGATCAGGCGTATAAGGCCATTGTTTTTCAATCTACACTGATCAATGAAGCGGCGAGATGGCTCACGGAATATGATATCAATCATTTCGGTACTTACGATGCAGTACGAGACGCCTTTTTACAGCGATTCAGACTAAAGAAGAATCCTTCTGAAATCTTTGAGTATCTAGAGAACAACAGACAGAAGGTAAATCAGACCGTCCAGGAGTACGCTACCCTCTTTAGAACACATTTACGGCAGATACCACAGGCTCACGCTAATCTACCTGATGATGTCATCTCTCAATGGTTTATCAATGGATTAACCCCACAACTGAAGCAGATCATGATCATAAGATGTGTCGGAGCTATGACCTTGGATGCCGTCATTGCAATGGCTCTACAGCTAGAATCCAAGGTTGGTGGATTTTCAGAAGACTTGGAATGGTTAAAAACAAACAAAAATATGGCTGAAGATATCACCAGGCAAGTATACTGCACCACATGCAAAAATTCGGGGCATACAAGTGCCAACTGTGCACTAAACCAAGTGTTTTGCGCTATCTGCAACACTACCGGGCACACCACCGGAAACTGTGTCTACAACGCTAGAATACAAGGGACAGCAACCGTCAATGCAGTCATCCAAGAACATGGCCAACCAGTAAATCACTATGTGCCTCCGCAACTGAGAAACAATCAACAACAAGGATATCGGAACTACCGAGGACACAGAAACAACACTTATAATGCCAACCGATGGCAGAATGGACCACCACCGGAAAACCCTGAGTTACCACCTCCACGCTGTCATTTCTGTGGCGAATTCGGCCACATTAGAAGGTTTTGTAAAGACGCAATGGAGTATGATCAAAGAAAGAAGGAACGCCAAAATCCAATGGCCAACATGGTAAAAATTACACCGATCGAGACACAGACTGCTACAGTCCAGACCCGTTCCGGTAAACAACTTCAGCCAGCAGCAGAAATCTTTGAACCAGGGATACAAGAACAACGAAGGATGTATAACAAAGCTAGTCACTGGACCACAACAGAACCACCAGTGTTCCCAGAACCTATTCCGGTGACTCAGGCTTCTTCATCAAAGGACGAAACAACACAAAAGGATGCATCAGTAGGGCCATCATCATCAGTAGAGACAACAGCAGACACTTCTGCGTCAGTAGAAACTTCAAGTCCAAAAGAACAAGATAGTCATGCTCAACAGGCCTGGGAAATTTTGTCCAAGGCATCCATCACTCTGCCTCTAGGCCAACTTCTGGCCTTAGTGCCCGGGATCCGACAACAGTTTCAGCAACAATTCAGCCCAGTACCTTCTTGCATTCCGACGACAGCCGCAGTTCAACCGGAACCTGATGCTGCGATTGATCACGCAGTGCCCTTGATCACAGTATGGTATAAGAATCAGAAGATCACGCAGGTATTAATTGATGGAGGCTCAGGCGTAAACATTGCGACCGCAGCGTTATGCAAAAAGCTAGGCTGTACCGAAATTGAACCAGTTCAATTCTTTGTTCGAATGGCGGATCAATCGAGAGTCCATCCTGTAGGACTTGTGCGGAATGTACCCATCACTCTACAAGGTACGACTTTCAAGATGACTTTTGTCATACTAGATCTACCCGAATCCACTTTGGATTACATTCTTCTTTTCGGCCGACCTTGGCTGAAGCATGCGAAGGTAATATAGGACTGGTCTGCACAAGAGCTTACATTCAAGGATGCCCATCGTAAATATGTGGTGAAACTAGATGCTATGCAATCTTGCGAACCTCACGCCAGACCGTACTTTGCTGAACCAGTTCATATGTTAGATGGACTGTCAGATGATGAAGAAGAGCAATTTCAGAAGAGTAATGCCGATTTAATGTCTCTAGGAACTGTTGACCTACAATCCGTCATAGATAACTGGAACATGTCAGTATGTACAGTAGTAGCTATCACCGGAAAGTCGGTCCAGGAAGATACTTCCTCAACCCATGACGACGAATTACAACCACTGTTCAAGCCAACAGATGATACAGAGAAACCTCAACAATTTTATGTCCCAGAAGACCAGCTGATCACGTACAATCTAGGAGATAGAGACCACCCACGACCTGTGAAGATGAGGCAGAACTTACCGGAAACATTTAAGGAGGATTTGATTAAACTTCTTCGCGAATTCGCAGACGTCTTTGCATGGGATTACAAAGACATGAAAGGATTAGATCCGCGCATCTATCAACACAGGGTCATGTTGAAACCGGAAGTGAAACCAAAAAGACAACCCAGCTACAGAATGAACCCCCATTATGCATCACAGGTAAAAGCCGAACTTGATAGACTATTAAAAGTCGGATTCATTGTACCAGTAGAACACGCTGAATGGATCTCACCCATCGTGATCGTGCCAAAGAAAAACAAGCAGTTACGAATCTGTGTGGATTACCGGAAATTAAATGCAGCAACAGTACCAGATCCTTTCCCGATCCCCTTTTTGGATACCATGCTTGATAGAGTCGCAGGTCATGAAATGTATTCATTTTTAGATGGATATAGCGGGTACAACCAGGTTAGAATGGCTGAAGAGGATATACCAAAAACTGCCTTCATTACCAATTGGGGTGTCTTTGCCTGCACAGTAATGTGGTTCGGATTGAGAAATGCACCAAGCACATTTCAAAGATGTATGCAGGAGATATTTTCTCCTTACCTCATCTCTTTCATGCAAGTATATCTCGACGACTTCTCAATCTTTGGGAAGATGATAGCACATTTGTTTCATTTACGATGCTGTTTTCAGAAGTGTCGAGAATATAGACTCTGCCTTAATCCCAACAAATCCGTGTTTGCGGTTTCATGTGGCAAACTACTTGGGCATATTGTATCTGCTCAAGGTATCCGAGTAGACCCAGATAAGATTTCGGCGATTTTAGAAGCCCCAATACCCACGACTCCGAAAGAAGTAATGCGCTTTATGGGACAAATACGGTGGCATGGCAGACACTTGCGGTGGCTTGCTCACCTAGCAGTACCACTGAACAGGCTAATCACAAAGACTCCCAGACAGTTTGAATGGACTGAAGAATGTCAAACTACATTTGATCGACTCAAGTATCTCCTGACGCAAGCTCCAATTTTACAACCACCGGACTGGGACAATCCGTTCCATGTTTTTGTTGACGCTTCAGATATTGTAATCGGTAGTATTCTGATGCAGCAAACAGATAAGTGGTTTCGCCCTGTTTATTACGCCAGTAGAAGGCTTGCACCTGCAGAAAAGAACTATTCCACCACTGAAAGAGAATGTCTAGGACTGATTTACTCAATCAAAAAGTTCAGACATTATCTACTAGGCCGGAAATTTACCTTTCATGTGGATCATGCTGCCCTTGTTTATCTAGTAAGACAGCAGCACTTAGGAGGACGATTAGCACGATGGGTGCTACTTTTACAAGAATTCGACTATGATGTCATTCACCGACCCGGAAATGCACATGCCTTAGCAGATTTCTTATCACGCCTAGATTTCGGTAAAGCTCCGGTAGGAATAGATGACACGACTCCTGCGATGAGACGCCCAACTTACAAACACCACCTACATACTATGATCAGATTCTAACTTTTCTCACCGAAGGACGCTTTCCAGCTGAGACTGCCAAGGCGGTTCAAAGAAAAATCGCAGTTTTTAGCCGCCGATTTCGGTTAGTTGCTGGAGAACTATATTATACAGATCATACCGGAATCCTACTTCGCTGTATTCCACCACATGAAGTTAACTCAGTTATCACTTTGGCTCACTCAATTCCTCCCGGTGGCCATTTTGCAGCAGACTTAACTCATCGGAAAATTCTGCAAGGAGGACTTTGGTGGCCAACTATGTACAGAAATATCTCACAGTTTGTTAAACAATGCGATGCTTGCCAAAGAGCTGGTCAGCCTTTACAACGGCATCTTTTTCCCCTGCAACCCATCTTACCATTAGAACCTTTTCAGAAATGGGGTTTAGATTTTATCGGGCCAATTACACCTCCAGCAGTATCCAGTAACAATCGATACATACTGACTTGCACAGATTACGCAACTAGATGGGCAGAAGCTTGGGCTTTGCGGTCTGCTACAGCAGTTACGGTAGCAAAATGTCTACTCACGGATGTCTTCCCACGATTTGGTTTACCACTGGAAATTGTCTCCGATCAAGGCACTCATTTTGTAAACAATTTAATGAAGGCACTCACACAGTCCTTCCAAGTCACACATAAATTTAGCTCTCCTTATTATCCACGTGCCAATGGATTGGCTGAAAGTACAAACAAATCACTGTTAAACATCCTCCGGAAATTGATCATGGAAGCACCGGAAAGATGGGATCAAGTACTACCTGCAGTATTATGGGCATACCGAACTACATATAAAGTAACAACAGGCTTGACACCTTTCAAGCTAGCTTATGGCTTAGAAGCAATCGCTCCCATGGAAGTAGTCATCCCAAGTTTGCGGGTAACAATCACTCAGAAGATGCTACCGGAATCTTCACTGACAGCACGAATGGACGCACTCAGAGAACTTGATGAGCACCGATGGCTCAGTTTTTTAACTATGCGCGAAGTTCAACTAAGGCAAGCTAAGACACACGATCGATATTTGAAGACGCCAATCTTTTCGGTAGGACAGCTTGTACTCTTCTATAACGCAAAATCGGACAGAGCAGCAAGAAAATTCAAACTACGATGGTTCGGCCCTTTCAAGATCTCAGCACAAGTAGGTCCGGCAACTTTTCGGTTGACGACGTTGACCGAAATTCCACTTCCAAAAGTAATTAATGGATCGAAGCTGCGGCCGTATTATCCCACTACCAGTACGCCTTAATTTATTCGGCGACGAACCACGTTTTGTATAAATTTTTATGTTTTGCTTTTAGCCGTCTTTTGTACAAATCTTTATGTTACCAGCCGCCCCTCCCTACTGGTCACTCAGTACGCACGCTAACATGCAAACCGTATCATTCCCGCACCACACAATGATACTCACCCCCACACCGTGTTCTCCATATTTAACCCCCTCAGTTGCGCCAAAAACCGCTATTGTGTTTTCGTGATTGTGTGTGTTATCTCAGTATTCTGTGTTTTCTGTAAGTGTGCATTGTGAACGCCATGGAAGCGCTAGCCAACTACGCTTCTTTCCGCGAAGGTATCCCTACAGACGTAGGCGAATACCTGCGATGCCGAGGGTTGGCCAACTTCGCTGAGTTGCCGTGGCACTCAGTGGAAGCCCATCCCTTCTCCGCACAGATCATCCACGCCATCGCCCAAGTCCCCATCACCGAACGACAGTGGGTCTTCCCTTCCCTCCCATCTAGAACCGTCATCACCTTCCAAGCCTTCTCTGCAGCCTACCGCCTCACCCCGCAAGGCCGCGAAACCGGCCCTAGCATTCCTGTCGCCCGCATGACCGCACTATTCCCCCGCTCCTCATCAAACGAATACACCATTCTCTGCCGCCTGGAACCCGAACGATCCGCCCTACAGTTCCTTGTAGCCATCCTCAACCTGCAAAAACGAACATATGGCATCTCTCGCCCCTTCTACTCCGCCTTAGATTTAGCTGCCCGCGAACCTGTAAATTTTGCCTCTTACTTTTTCCTTAGAATCCATAAAGAATGTGTAGCTATCGTAAAACAGCTCCAAAAGGGTTCTACCCCCCGCTCTCGCCTTCCCCACATCATCTCCTTCCTCTTCCCAACCATTCTCGCCGCACAACCCCCACCCGCAGGCCCCGCACTTCGACACGAAGAATCCGCACAACCAATCGAGGACACTGAAGAAGAAGACGAAGAGATTAATCAGCTCTTCCGTACCAAGCGAATTCGGATCAGCTCCTCGGAAAGTGAAGTCCAAGGATCCGCCGGAAAAGATCAGGAGACCAAGCCAGACGACCAAGAGGAAACATACCACGACACCGCCACACACACCGAAACATCGACGGAGCAACCGGACCAGCAGGATCAAGCAGAGACAGAAATAGTGTCCACAGAAAAAGAATCTGAGCAGCACCAGGATGAACAGGAATCGGCCACCAAAGCACTGGATCAACTCATCGACGCCATCAACCAGACAGAAACCATACAACAAACACTCGCCAAGGTAAACCCCTCAGATACCGTTCTCCCTACACCACCTCCTGCCAAACCCCTCCCCCCACCGGAACCACCCCTCCCACCCTTCACTGAACCCGTAGCATCCTCCCACCCTTCACTGAACCAAATACGCAACCAGAAGGAGTGTATCAGAGAGATGCAGACCAAACTGACTGAAATAATGACAGCCCGAGATGCGGCATTAGCCAACGAATTTTATCTCCAGGAGGCTTTTCTTCAAACCCAAGCCGAAATTTTGTTAAATCAAGCCATAGCCCTCAGTGCAGTCAGAACTGACGCCCAATTATTAGAACCTACCACCTTAGTGCAAATGTTAGAAACCCTCAAAAAGAAAATTACCCGAACATTTAGGCTCGCCCGAAGTATGTACTTAGAAGGTCTAGTATCCGAACCATAGGAACTTGCGGGTTCGAGTCCACCGTGCGTGCCAGTGTTAGACGGCCGCCGAACAAAGGACAATTGTACTTAGACAGAGGCTTTTAATGTAGAAAGAACCCTTCTGGAAGTACGCGGTAAAGAAAGATTCGCGCAAGCCTTGTAATAAAATTCTATTTAAAGCAATGAAAAGAACAGCAGAGGGACCAGAGGAGGAGCCCCCCCGTGTTTTGGGATTTGCAAGTATAGTGTTGTATGTGTAGAACAGAGTAACTGTGTTCTGTTCCGTCTGCTCCATTCTCTCTCCTGTGTATGTGCTTGTGTGCGTATGTGCGTTATACGCAGTGTTACGAATCGATGCTGTGTTGCAGAGATTTCACCCGGTAATGATTGAAGTATTTCTTAAGCGTTATTCGAACTGGAACGCGTTTTTTTTTATCGTTCTTCTGTGGAGCACGGAAGCATAGAGAACTAACATGGTTCAGTTGTGAGTTATGAGTCTCTGTGAATGACTGGGTCGGTAGTATAATCTGTGTTAAGATTAGTACCGGTAGTGTTCTGAATACGAGTAGAATGATGATAAAGTGCGCGACAAGTTATGGTCAGTAGGTCTTGCGATTTGAAGTTGGTACTCGGTAAAGTTGTAGATTGTTCAGAAGGATTTCGTGGTGTGTTCGTGTTAAGTTACCAGGAGTGCGCTGGGTGTATTGACTCTCGATCCGGACTACTGCTCAACTGTTATAGCAGGTATAGTTTGGAGTGCGGGATTCTAAGACGTTGATAGCCTTGGTTGATCAGAAACAACTACTGAGCTAAGACGCGCGGACCGAGTGACGGGTGAGTGAGAAGTTGGGAAAATAGTATAGGGCCTCTGTCTAACAGACCCCTACCACTCCCAAGGACCCACTTGGCTAGAGTCAGTCTATTCTTACGGTGAGATTGAGTACAGAGAACAAGAGACTCGGAGATATCTGGTACGCAGGTGTGGAACCAGACTCTGGAATTCCCGAAGGACTGTTGTTTTGAATTAGTAATTAACGTCTGCGGTAGGTAGTTAACGGTTGAAGTTACAATAAGCGATTATACCTTTAACAGAAGACAATTGAAAGTTTCCTGAGATTTGATAAGCACTCCACATTGTGCATAAATATACACAAGGACAGTTCCAAGCATAATGTCATTATCTAGTAGAGCTTGTCTTAAGATATCATCACAAATTTCTTGATTTTTACCTAATGCTCGTATATCATCGCATGCCTTAAGTATACAAGCATAGGTCTTTGCATATGGGAACAAGTTCTCACACTACATCTGCTCATAGCACTCGAATGCCTTCGTACCTTCACCATGCTTGCAATAAGCCCTAATGAGTGTAGACCATGTGATAACATCCGAGAAAAAAAAACTTTTGGAAAACTTACTGAACTTTTCCAAGAGCACCACACACTTGAAGAGCGATAACAAAGGTGAGGCCATCTAGTTGATTACCCTCTTCTTGCAGCTATCTGCGTGTGTATCAAGGACTTGATCCGAATGAAACCTACAAAGTCAGTATGCTCAACCATTTCATTCAATTATAGTGTACCTTTTAGCAGAGCTTTAAATTGGTGTTTGTGCTTGATTTTTAAGCTTGGCTTTGAACCATGATCATAGCATGATGTCCTTCTATCTAGCCTGTTGATTTATTCTTTAGCTTGTATATTTCTTTTCACTGCATGCATCAAGGGACATAGCATGGCATTTATTAGTCACTCTTTGTTGTGCTTTAGCATTCAATTGGCCTTGGTTTTTATTTCTTTTTTTACACTCTTCGAGACCTCCTTGCTTCTTGTTATAGCCTCATGCGTGCTTTAGCTTGATACATGCCCTTGCGGGGCTTTGGGCAAAGGGTGACCTTTTCTTTATTGAACTATTTTGTGTTTTGATTTTCTTCTTCTTCTCTTCTTGCTGGATTCTCGCTCCACATGTCCCTGCTCCTAAACTCTCTCGTCCTTGATATGATTTTGTTCGCAAGGTGAGTAGGTTTGGAACACTATTCTTAGTATCTAATTGAGCAGGTTGGCTTCATGAATCATCAACTCTTTCCATTGAGCATATTTTATTCCATCAATCAGAGCTTGGTGATGATCAGCAAAAAGCTCAGCTCATATGCAACTAATTTGGCACTCAAATTTGACAACATTTTGAAAAGACTATGCAAATCCATTTCAAAAAAGTCGTATGAAGAAGGATTCTTCAAGTGTTTGCATATAAGTACTCGGCAAAAGCATTATTCAAAAGTATATAGCCATTATTTTGAGGTGGATTGGCATGACAAAAGGTCAAAAACTAATGCTTTAGTGCCTTGATTAACTGCAATGAAGTTCAAAAATGTGGACTCAACATGTTTAAAAAGTTTAAAGAGAGTGAGGAGTATACCTCAATCATTAACAAGTGCATATAGTGGTGGATTAATACACACTTTAATTTATCAATCAGCGGACAAAGATGTATTAAGTGTATAAGGACATGTACTCTCGTAATGGGAAATGAAGTGAATGTGCAAACAATGCATGTAAATTAGGTCTAAGTAACTCTCAAGTCACCTGTCTCATTGAAAATGTATGCCATGATACTTGCTACAATGGTAATCACAATTAGGCCATTTCTCTCTGTTCTGATACCTGAATATAGTCAATAGAGGTCTATTTCAAAGCTCTTGATGAGATGCATTGAATGGCGGTTTTTTCTCAACCTAATCTAACAAAAGTAATTTGAGTTATGAGCAAAATAATGAGTAGCAAAAAACACCAACTCTTGCTCCACAACATAGCAAGCTTCACACACACACTACAATGGCAAAAATAGTAGGGCAAGGGGTACACAACACCTCTAGAGACACATTTCAAGCATCACACACACACATGCAAGCTCATGGAGAAGAAGATACACAGGTGCAAAGAAGAAAATTCGAAAATTTCCACTTGTTCATTAAAAAAGGGCAAACCTCTTTACAAAGTGTCACAAAGTGACTTATATACATGTGCCCTAAAAATGATGCTTTCACACAAAAGACCGGAACTTTTATTGTAAATCACTAAACTCCTACTAATATACAAAGCTAATGTTACAACCTTCTTGGATTATGCATCTAGAGGGCTCCTCAAGAGCATTTACAAAGCTCTTGATGTAATACCATGGAAATTAAAGAAGAAAATTATGCCCAATTTTGAAAAATTTTTGGGGCCTTCTTTTCTTTGCTTCTTTCTCTGCTGCTTTGTCTTCCTCTACAAATCTCTCCCCCTCTTAATGTCAGTCATCTTTGACAATCTTTTCACCAAGAGGTGTGATGTCCTTCTATATGACCTGCTGATTTATTTTTTAGCTTGTATATTTCTTTTCACCGCACGCATCTAGTGACCTAATAGGAATTCATTATTCACCCTTTGTTGTGCTTTAGCATTCAATTGGGTGTGGTTTTTATTTCTGTGTTTACACTCATCAGGAACTCCTTGCTTCTCATTGCATCGTGATGTGTGCTTTAGCTTCATACGTGCCCCTACGGGGCTTTGGGCATAGATAGAGCTTTTCTTTATTGAGCTATTTTCTATTTTGTTTTTCTTCTTCCTCTTTTCTTCATGGATTCTCCCTCCACACATCCCTCCTCCTAAACTTTATCCTCCTCGATATTCTTTTTTGGTGATGTCAGTAGGTCTCGAACATTGTTCTTTATGTCTAATTGAGTAGGTTGAATTCACAAATCATCAGCTCTTTCCAGTGAGAAGATTTTATTCCATCATTTGGAGCTCCACGATGATAAGAAAAAAAGCTATGCTCATATGAAACTAATATGGCATTCAAATTTGAAGATATTTTCAAAAACATCTCAGAATCAATTTCAAAAAATCCGGTGAAGAAGCATTCTATAAATGTTTGTATATAAGTACTTGACAAAAACATTATTCGAGAATATATAGCCATTATTGTGAGGTGGCTTGGCATGATGGAAAGGTAAAAACCTAATGCTTTGGTGCCTTGATTGATTCCATTGAAATTCAAAAATGTGTACTCATGTTTAAAAGCTTTTCGGACAATGAGGATTATACCTCAATCCTCAACAAGTGGTGTTGCTCTAGCACAATGGTAAGCACCATGTTAAGAAGCTCCACTTCCTTAATGTCAATCCGTGGAAGAGATAGGAGTGATATGAAGATCGTGAATGCGAGATGGTGAGTTTGAAGGTGAGAAGCATAGAGATGCATACACACATAGACACACACAAGAAAGAGACAAGCAAGACACAATGGAAGGTTGAAAATAAAATCTATTGCTCAAGAACACTTTTACAAGCTCAAAATAGCTCTAACGTCTTCTCTACTCATACAAGCTAACCTCAAAAATGAGCTCTCTAGCTCTATTTATGGTTTTTGAGTAGCTTTGATCAGTTTCACATCTAGTGTCTGACATAGTTTAAAAATAGGTTCTGGACACTATTTGAAGGTCTAAACGAGATATAAAAAGAGCCAAAATTGGTATGCTTGTTCTACCTAAGCTCCTCAAGCTCAAGGAATCCTCTGCTTGCAAAAAAAGGAGCATATAATTACAAAAGTGTGTGCTTCTATGATACCTATGGTATAGGAGTGATGAAAATCATTGTTTAGGGTTTTGATAAAGTAATATAAAACATAGTTCCCCAAAATAACCGATTCAGTTGCAGCTATAAAATGCTATTGACAGTTCTATCTGAATCTACTGTTCTTAGACAGTGTCGTCACAATCTTAGCTCAGCTACCGGTAACAACTAGACTGTACCAAACTTATCTGTACCTTGGTACGGAATTACTTCAGATTAATAGGCTACTGTAACAGTACAGTAGTCCAACCTTCACCAATACAGAGCTCACAGTCAAGCAACCAGATCACAGAAGGTACCTATGGTTTCAACCTACAGATCTGAAGACTAATATACACTGGAATTACCCTTAACTATAGGCAATTCTCACCGTACAAGTGCAGATCGAGAACAACACTACTTTTGCACAATGTTCTTAGGGAAAGATTGCTACATTCACACAGACTTATCAGTACTTAGTAGTTCAACAAGGAGAAGAGCACTAAGTCGTACATCTTAACAGAACAATTCGTCACAACGATCCATAGTAACTTTTTCAAACAAGGATCCAACGACTTACTAAATGAAACTAAATTCACAGTGTAACCGAGATTGACAGGTAACAACACAGAGTGCAACAGAGTACGCAGAGCTTAGACAAGACACACTACAGCAACACTCAGACACTCAATCAGACGAACAGTCTGGTGCTACTCAGAATTGATCCGAAAACCCGCCCTCTTGGGGCGATGATCCGATGAGTACAGGATATAATTAAGGTTCACTGTGCAAACTCAATCAAGAAAGAACAACACATATACACACAACGTACAAGAGTACGCAGAAACTAAACAACACACACTACCGCAACGTTCGGACAGACAACCAGACGAACAGTCTCGTGATAACACGAAAATAGGCCAAAATCCCCGTGCTCTCAAGCACTTCTTTTCATTGCTTTATATAAGATTTACAAATATGTGTGTAACTACCTTTTGCGTGTGTTTTACAAAGATTTCCGTTACACCTGTCCCAATCCATCGATCGACTAACACTAGCATGCACGGTGGACTCGAACCCGCAAGTTTTTACAAAATTACTGCTTATCGACTATTCCTTCTAAGTACATGTTTCGGGCTAATCTAAATGTACGGGTGATTTTTTCTTAAGGGTTTCTAATAATTGTTTTAATGTATCGGGTTCTAGTACCTGGGCATCTACTCTAACAGAACTTATGGCTATGGCTTCGGTTAATAAAATTTCTGCTTGCGTTTGCAGAAAGGCCTCTTGCAGATAAAAGTCATTGGCCAATGCAGCATCTCTGGACGTCTTCATTTCCTCGAGTTGTTGCTCCGTCTTCTGTACTCTTTCTTTAATGTTTGCCAGTTGGTTTTCGCGCCTCTCGATCTCCTGAACTTGAAAATCTACAGTCCTGATGTATGAGTCCTTCTCGTGTTTGAGATTGGCAATGAGCTTCTGTGTCTGCCCTTCCTTTGTTAGGTAGTGCTTGAGCATATTATTTACGTCTTTCAAATTTTCGTTGGTTCTATGAGAATCTGTTCTTTTCTGCTGCAACTGCTGTTCTTGACTCTGCTGCACCAGTTCTTGTAATTGCTTTCTGGTTTCTTCTAGTAGATTGCCCAATGCAATTCGGGCGTCTTCTTTGTCTTGTATGTCCTGCTTCATTTTGTTGATTTCTTCATTGGCAATCTGCAGTAACTCTTCTTTCATTGTAAGTGCTGCCATTGCCGCATCTCTCTGATTGATCAGCATTTCCTGTTCGGTGAGTTTTGCCGGTAATTCCTTCAATTGCTCTTGCAGGGATTGGTTTTTGGCTTTGGCAATTAGTACTTCTTCTTGTAGGGGGCTGATGTCAGCTTCTAGCATGTCAACTTTATGTTGTAGCGTGTTGCGGATACTGTCTGTGGCTGCTTTCATGTGAAAAGGCAGTTGCTGAGATAAACTGATAAGAACTTGACCCATATTGGCCAGTTCGGAAAGCATTGGAATGGAAGGGAGGGGTAGCTGGGGTCGTGGTTGGGAAGAGGATGCGTTGAGGAGCTATTGGGAGTTTGGTGGAGAGTAGTTGAGGGAGGAGGATGAAGACTCGGCGGTTTCGGCAGGGTGAATGGGCTGGATGGGGATGATGGGTGGTTCCGGTGGGGGAGTGGGAAGGATGGTTTGATTTGTTTCTTGATTGGCAGCTTGTTGTTCCTGCTTTGCAATTGTGGATTCCACTGCCTTTAGCAGTCTGTCCAGTGCTTCCTTAGCGGCTTGTTCTTCATCTATCTGTTGTTCTTCTTGAGACTCCTGCTATGATTCTTCTTCGGTCGATGATGTGTCAGCTTCTGTATGTTTTTCTTGTTGTTGTTCTTGGGACGATTGTGCCGATGATTCGTTTTGCATGGATGTTGTGGTGTCGTGGAACATTTCTTCTTCTTGCTTATCCTCTTCTTTGTTGCCCTCATTGTTCCCTCCGACAGATCCTTGTGCTTCGCTTTCAGAGGAGCTAATCCTTATTCTTTTTCTTCGGAATAGTTGGTTTAATTCCTCTTCGTCTTCTTCTTCGTCGTCCCACAGCTGCACTGACTCTTCATGTCGCAGAACTGGTCCCCTGGGTGGTGGTTGCGCTGCGAGTATGGCCGGAAAGAGAAATGAAATGATGTGTGGTAGTCTGGATCTCGTCGTGCCTCCTTTGTTTACATGTTTCATGATAGCTACACATTCTTTGTGGATTCTGTGGAAGAAATATGATGCAAAGTTGATTGGCTCACGGGCAGCTAAGTCTATGGCAGAGTAAAATGGCCGGGATATGCCGTAAGTGCGCTTTTGGAGGTTAAGGATGGCTACTAGGAATTGAAGGGCGGATCTTTCTGGTTCTGGTCGGTAGAGAATGGCATATTCGTTAGAGGAATATCTAGGAAACAATTCGGCCATTCTGGCTACTGGCAGGCTCAGGCCATTTTCTCGGTCTTGCGAAGGGAGTCGAAACGACTCAACGAAGGTTTGGAAGGTGATTACTGTTCGGGTGGGTAAAGATGTGAAAGCCCAACTTCGCTCATTGGCAGGTGCTTGAACGATGGCGGAAATGATCTGAGCGAAGAATGGGTGGGACTCCACTGAATGCCAAGGCAGTTCAGCGAAGTTTGCCAACCCACGTATGCGCAGGTACTCTCCTACATCGGTAGGGAGCCCGTCACGGAAAGCGGCGTAATTAGCGAAGGCTTCCATGGCGCACACGAAGTCACAGAACACAGGCACACAGATCACAGGATAAACACAGAGCACAAGGTAAGCACAATAGCGTTTTCGGCGAACTGGAGAAGGTTAAGTAGATGCTTTGCCGGGGAGCGCAATGAAGGATGATTAATCGTCACGGGGTATTGAAATGATAATTTTTTTAACTGCGGTGTGCATGCGTGAGTAGTTAGCAAGGGCAGGGCGGCTGTGGACATAAATAGGTTTCAAAACACGGATATTTACAGACTTGTATTATTAAACATGCACAAAAAGAAAAGAAAAGAAAAGAAAAGTGAACTCCAAAAAACGCGGCCAACCGCAAAATGTTTTAGTGCGGGTTCGCTATGTGTTGATACGGCCGCAGCTTCGAACCGTTGATGACTTTAGGAAGAGGGTTTCCGGCCAACGTAGTCAATCAAAAAGTTGCTGGGCCCACTTGTTCTGAAATCCGGTAAGGGCCATACCATCGTAATTTGAATTTACCAGCAGACCGATTGGACTTTGCATTATAAAAAAGGACAATTTATCCCACCGTAAAAACTGGAGTTTTCAAGTGTCGATCATGCGTCCGAGCCTGTCTTAGTTGTACTTCCTGCATAGTTAAAAAGCTGTGCCATCGTTGCTCGTCTAACTCTCTGAGTGTATCCAACCAAAATGACAGTGAATCTTCCGGTAGCAGTTTCTGAGCGATTGCTACTCGAAAACTTGGTATAACTATCTGCATTGGTGCTATTGCTTCTAATCCATAAGCTAGTTTGAAAGGTGTTAATCCTGTTGTTACCTTGTATGTAGTCCGGTATGCCCATAATACTGCAGGTAGCAGTTGATCCCATCTTTCCGGTGCTTCTAAAATGAGTTTTTGAAGCATATTCAGCAAAGATTTGTTTGTACTCTCAGCCAGGCCATTTGCACGAGGATAATATGGTGAACTAAATTTATGTGTGACCTGAAATGAATGTGTGAGTACTTTCATTAAAGTGTTGACAAAATGAGTGCCTTGATCTGTAACAAGTCTAGTGGTAAGCCAAAACGTGGAAAGACATCGGTTAGCAAACACTTTGCTACCGCAACAGCTGTAGCAGACCGTAAAGCCCAGGCTTCTGCCCATCTGGTTGCATAGTCTATACAGGTCAGTATGTAACGATTGTTACTGAAGACTGCTGGAGGTGTAATCGGACCGATAAAATCTAGACCCCACTTCTCAAAAGGTTCTAATGGCAAGACAGGTTGTAGAGGGAAAAGATATCGTTGCAGGGGCTGTCCAGTTCTTTGACAAGTATCACATTGTTTGACAAACTATGATACATCTCTGTACATAGTTAGCCACCAGAGACCACTTTGCAAAATTTTCCGGTGTGTTAAGTCTGTTGTAAAATGGCCACCGAAAGGAATCGAGTGAGCCAAAGTAATAACTGAGTTAACTTCATGTGGTGGAATACATCGAAGTAAAATTCCGGTATGATCCACATAGTATAATTCTCCAGCAATCAACCGAAATCGGCGGCTAAAAGCTGCAATTTTCCTGCGTATTGTCGTAGAAGTCTGAGATGGAAGGCATCCATCAGTGAGAAAGGTCAGGATCTGCTCATAATATGTAGATGGCATAGGTGGGTCTGTAATTTCATCATTCGTTGGTTCAGAGACATAAATCGCTGGAGTCGTGTCATCTATACCTATCGGAGCTTCAGTGGAATCTAAGCGGGAGAGGAAATCTGCTAAGGCATGTGAACTGCCTCGCCGATGAATGACTTCATAGTCAAACTCCTATAAAAGCAGAACCCATCATGCTAATCAACCACCTAGATGCTGTTGCCGAACTAGATAGACAAGTGCAGCATGATCTACATGAAAAGTAAATTGACGGCCCAACAAGTAATGCCTGAATTTCTTGACAGAATATACTAAGCCTAGACATTCTCTTTCTGTTACAGAGTAATTTTTTTTGGCAGGGGCAAGTCTTCTACTAGCATAGTAAACAGGTCGGAACCACTTATCGGTTCGTTGCATCAGAACACTGCCAATGGCAATATCTGATGCGTCTACGAAGACATGAAATGGGTGATCCCAGTCCGGAGGCTGTAAGATTGGAACCTGTGTTAATAAACACTTTAGACGATCAAATGCTATCTAACATTCCTGAGTCCATTCAAACTGTCGAGGAGACTTGGTAATCAATCTGTTCAGTGGTAGTGCCAAGTGAGCAAGCCATCGTAAGTGTCGTCCATGCCATCTTACTTGGCCCATGAAGCGGATTACTTCCTTCGGTGTAGTGGGCACCGAAGCTTCTAACACAGCTGAAATTTTATCTGGATCTACCTGTATACCTTGTGCAGATATAATGTGACCAAGTAGCTTGCCACATGAAACCGCAAACACGGATTTGTTTGGGTTCAAACAGAGTCTGTATTCTCTGCATTTCTGAAAGCAGCACCATAAATGGAACAGGTGTGCTATCATCTTACCGAAAATTGAAAAATCATCAAGATAGACTTGCATAAAAGTGGTAAGATAAGGAGAAAAT